>JAJIYU010004782.1:0-23562 GCA_030144865.1 Tinospora cordifolia
AAAAAAAAGCCCATTTATGCGTGGTTTTAAGAATGAGAACCATAGTCTGGTAGCTTGCTTTATAGGGGTCAAACAGAATGCCAATGAAGGGTCCTCAAATTTAGTGAAGAAAAACCTCACATGTAATCTTTGATTGTGAACAATCTAACACTAGGAAATGGAAATGTTGCTACAGTATACATTTGAAGTTTGGTTGCGAGAGCTCTTCAGAGATAACAGCTTCTCCAGGGTGCGATAAAAAATCCATCAACGAAAATCACACAAGTTAAAAGGCGTAGAATGATATACTCACACAGAAGCCAACTGTGACTCATCTGCAGCCCAAGTCTTCCCCAGAGTTGTCATGACAACACCAGCTATGCTGACAAAGACAGCAACAACTTTTGCCATATTAAGAGAGTCTTGTCCCAGGATCGCACCGATGAACAGAGTAAACAGTCCAGAAGTTGAGGATAACACTGTTGTGCTTGCAACACTGGTACGTGCAAGTGCAGCATTGGACAAATACTACTCAAAGAAAACATGATAAGAACTTTTAGACATGAGCACATCAATGAAAACAAAAACCTCAGCAGTATACATATAGATAGAGCAAATTTCAGAGAATGACGATGATGCATAAAGTCCTACATTATAACACCAAATTGGAAAAAACCAAAGTAGTTAAATCCATTCAAGTTTTCTACAGATTCTATATCAGCACAAGCACACACATATCAATCAACAAAACGGCATCATAAGATAATCTAGCATGAATCATGTTTGCAATAAATCCATATATTATATTTCTAAATATTTCCACCCATGTCACTTTTGGGATTTTGTTTGACCATTTCAGCAACATTCTTCTGCCAACTCTAATTGTAGTGTGGCCTCAAAACATCTTCTCAGCACAGTGTTGCCTTTGCAAACATCACAGTTGCTATTGTTTACTGAACCAAAAAAAAAAAAAAAAAGAACCATGATGACAGCTCCCGATATCACAAGTGTTTTGTCTAACATTTAACTCATAGTCTCATATTTACCAAACTAATCCAAATAATTATCTACCAATGGTTGAGATTCACTCGGTAGTTCTATGACTAACTATTAATGTCTAGATAGAAATGAGTGCAATTACTCAGATTCAAGATTATCAGTGCCTATGGGAAAGTATTAAAATGAGAGCTAGCTCATGATTTTCGCAGCTGAAATTATCAAAAGGCCCATCAATGTCAAATGGGTATTTTGATTGGGTTGTAGTGTTGAAGGATGGGGGAGAAGGCTTAACTTGGGATACAACATCTGTTAAGATACAACATCTGATATAGATTTATATGTAAGATAGGTATCAATGAACTGATTGTATGGTTGGGTATAATTAATGGAATTAATAAAATAGTTGTTTCTTCTCAGAAAAAAAAAAGAGTGGATGTGCAGTGGGTATGCAAGATAATAAATAGTCATGCTGACATGGTTCAGAAGGAAACCAAACAGAATGCAGTTCAACATCAAAAGGAGGGATTCCAAGGCACTACACAGTGACACATATACAAGTTTAGTAGAAATGAACTCTTTGTCAGATTACCCAGGTTAAGGATTTACTGATAATAACAAAAGCTTTTTGAAATAATGATGATGCCCATGTGATCTTTAGTCCTGAGAATGATGCATATTTTCCCTCTTTAAAAGCTATTCGTATAGGAAACCACTAAAACAAAAGGGTGATGCCACATGATGGTTCAAGATCTGTTATAATATGTACATGAAGGTATTACATGCCATTATCAAAGAATTCAGAACTCAAGGACAAAATTTACAGAAACAGTAAGTTAATAGGATACTGGAATATTCTCACCTCTGTTAAAAACCAGAGAGGAGCAAGGTAAAATCCATATTTAGCAATTTCCCTCGTGGTGAGCTCTTTGTCTTGTTTCAACAAGTCCACATCGTCACTGCATCTAGATACTAATGGCCTTCCTTCCTCCTCAGCAGAGAAGTCAATATTACCGTCTTTTCTATTCAACGAGCCTTGAAGTTCCAGTTCCAAAGTTTTCTGCATCCCACTAAATTTTAGAGGAGAATCAAGTCCAGCAGAAGACGTATCATCAGTTTCTGCAGTTTTACCACTTTTGGAAGAACGAGATCTCAGCATGCGACAAATACGATCCTTGATAAACGCAATTGGAAGATAAATCACCATAAGAGAGGCTCCAAGGTATGTCACTGCAAATGGCTGTTTATAGTCTGTAAAAATACCCTGTTCCAATAACATTGATGAATTAAAAAAAATCAACTGTGCCTATATGTATGCCTAAGACTTCAGTTTCAATTTCTTCCCTAAAGTAGTTTCAGTACATTACACTACTTTTTGACAACAATAACAGCACATAATCATATTTCAACTATTTGGAGTCAGCTATGCAAATTGATTTATTTCAATTC
This sequence comes from Tinospora cordifolia, assembly GCA_030144865.1. Classification (NCBI taxonomy): domain Eukaryota; kingdom Viridiplantae; phylum Streptophyta; class Magnoliopsida; order Ranunculales; family Menispermaceae; genus Tinospora; species Tinospora cordifolia. The sequence continues at coordinate 2,425 of JAJIYU010004782.1, forward strand.
ACTGGTCAGCAGCTGTACATTCACATTTTCTGGTATATACAAAATCTTTGTGCACAATTTGTAACTTTTTTACTTCCACAAATTCCAAATTGCCTTGTTTTTTCAGAAAACGAACAGATGGATGAAAATTTAGAATAGACAATGATACTTAATGTATGGAAGTAGGGATTATGTAAAATCCACTGCTATTAAAATCTTACGATTTTCAATTAAAATCTTATGATTCAATTCAAATTGCTACCATTACAATTCACGATTCTAAAAAAATCATGGACAAGGAAAAATCACATGTCTCCTACTCATATTGTGTAATTTTTTCCAAATCGCACAACTTGATTTGAGTTGTGGGACTTGAAACTAAGTCATGAAAGTTTGATTAGGACATTTGTGATTAAGAAAATAAAAAATCTTTGTATAAGACCTTATTGTTTAACGAATGTTGGCGTAAACTTTCCTTTAAAAAAAAAAAAAGATAACACACAAGTAATAGACTATCTTTTTGATATATTTATATATAAAGAGAGTTTTAGAATAATTTTAAGTTATTACATATACATATACAAATAGTAGACGGGTTTATAACTTTATATATATTATTTAAAAAAAAATCTTACAATTTACTATTTTATTTGCAATTTAATTTAAATCTTACAACGTAATGGCCTACTTTCAATTTAACCACATTTATAATATCTAGTATAATGGCACATAAAACATATTCACTTAAAGGCCACTACATCCTATTACCTTTCGAGTCCAACAAATGCCAAGTATGACAAGAGAAAATCCCATAGTTTGGAGAAGAGTTTGGCTACATGAAAACAACAACTTAGGAATGATTACACAAACTTACATATTAATGTAAAGGTCATTATAACCTATATAAACTTAACAAAATTTCATTGACATCAAAGTTGGCATTCAAATGCCCTAGCCCTTTCTGTGGTTAGATCAAACTATATATACTATTCAATATAAGCATGGCCACTTAAATGCCCTAGTACTTTTGATATTCTCGAGCCCTGATACCTCATCAGGCTCTTTTTATTAATATATATATAAGTCTCTTTTCCAAAAAAAAAAAAATATAAGCATGGCCACACAAGACTTGAAAAAAGAACTTGATGTGGGATTTCAAAAACCACTTCTATGTTTTGATGCATGGGTAAATGATACTGATACAATAATAGGTATAAGTTGGCTTAAAAATTTCATATGATACATGCATTTAATGATGAAAATCAATATTCATCAACTTGCAAAGCGCCTAAACTGCATATGTGATGTATTTTTGAGCTACATAAATGTTACTGAGTTTATTTTATTTAATTTATATAATTAGGCTAATTTTGAATACTTGGAGTTCAAGTCTACAATAATATTTTAGGTGAAGAAATATAACTATATAAGAAGATATCTTTAAGAATCTCTTTTTATTAGTAGGTTAAAATTCTCAAAAGATTCTTACCTAATTCAGATGACTCCTCTAAATCTTAGCACTTGGAGATTCCCTGAAGATCTTTAGCAGATTTGGAAGATTCCTTAAGTTTTTAGCAAGTGGAGATTTTTTTTTGAACATTTTTAGTAAATTTGGCGATTTTTCCTGTATTTTTTAGAATTAATGAGAGTCTATCAATGTCTCTCTACTTTATGTAATGGGACATCTTATGTTTAAATAAAATCCTTTTTGAATGTTTCTTCATCAAAGACTCATCTTTGTTCTTTAGTAAAGAGCTTCTATGATCTTATCAAAGCAACTTGTGGCAATCAACCTTTTAACTTTGGAGTCAAGTTTTTTTGCTTGTTTCAAGACAATATTTGGGTTCTTTTTCCATATTGATTTTGGGTCTTAAGTCCTTTTACCTAGGTTTCACATCAATAATTGTCATCATTTAGACAACCTCCTCACTATCACAAAATTTGTAACAGGTGCTTAATCCCCATGGGACGTCCAAAAATAACAAATCTCGACCAAACTCAACTACACTAAATCTCCTGCCAACTATATGAAATCAACTATATAAATCATGTTTGTTGGATCATTTTGCTCGATCCAATTTGAGTTCTCATCCCAAATGTTGATTTATTATCCAAGTCAACAATTTGTCAAATAATTCCTCAGTCAAGACCGACAAAATCTAGGATAGGCCAATGGCTAAGCACACGACTCAACTTGTTAAATTGCTTGACTAGGGTGTTGAGAGGTCGAGCAGAGTAATCCTAACACATTGCTTCAAGCACACAACGATCTAGGACTCAAGGATTTTGACCACACAGTACCCCTAAGATTGCAAAACATCTTGATGATCAACAATGTGGTCTTCCTTGGCCATGTCTAGATGTTATCAATCAAGCGACCAACTAGGTTGACGGATATGTCTTAGGCATGATAACTCACAATTCCTTAATATTGGAAATCCTATTCCTACAAGTTAGAAATTTACTTTGTGCACATGCTGAATTTCCATAATGAAATCGACAAATGAGAATCATCCACACCTATAAATATGTATACATATAAGCCTAAGGGACACAACAACATCTACTAACTGGTAAGAGGGTTTTTTAGCCTTTTTTCTCAACCTGTATGTTCTCTACTTTGAATCACACCTATCGTGCTCTTCCATTCATTGATCAACTTTTGCACCAACAATGTTCCTTCACTCCTTTCCATCAAGGGCTAAGTAGACATTTTAAATTAAAAATAGTTATGTGTTTATTAATTATTCTAAAAGTCTCCCTCTACCTCTCTATTATCACGAATTATTAATAGGTCACTCCTTCCAATCAGCACAATCGAAGGTCTTTCTTGTATACATCCAAACCACCTTAATGATTTTTTTTTTTTTTTTTTTTATTATTATTTTTTTTTATCTCCAGTTGCGGCTAATCCTACTATTTCTTGTAAATGGGCATTTTTAATTTTATCTTTCAATGTTCTACAACATATCCATCTTAACAATTTGCAATTTTACATTTGTATTTGCAGTTACACCCAAAGAGGGTCATCATTCATGAACATTAAAGTATTTAGAAGATCATTTCTCAACCAGAAACATCGCCATACCCAATGTTGTCAAGGCACTGTTTCAACTAAAGAAAACGCCTTAGCTCCATAGGCCTTGAGGGGACTATCTACATTTTTCTAAGGGCATCTATGAAAGTTTTTATTTATTTATTTATTTATAAAGCCTCTCAGCCATTCATGCCAAGAGAATCACATCTTAAACCCCACAACATTGATTACCAATGATAATTTTTGGCAACAGTTCAAGACCAAAAACTTATTTCCACTTCTTTTTTTTATCCAATCAAACATATGCTACTTTTTTGTTTTATACAATTTAAAATAAAATGCCAAAATAACTATGTGCTTGTATCTATATGTCTACATATAAGGGGCCAATAAATAAATAAACAAAATCTTGGGACCCCTAATTTATATGCCACTTAGCATACAAAAGCTATATCACCTCCCACTGCGTTGACCACATTGATCGTACCCATTATTCACTATGGCCATGTTTTGTTGTTAGACCCAATTAATACTCAACTCAATTCAATTAAGCATTTTCCTAACAGCATATAAGAATGCATCAATCCACTTTCTTCACTCCATTAAAGGACTTCCAAGTATAGTCATATTTATCTTAACAATCGAATAGATTCCTTGTTATTGTTGTTGCTTTTTTCCCCCCAGTCTTTCTTTTCAAACATCAAGACCTTCAGATATTCCCCTAAAATTTGCACCAACAGAAAATCACAACAAAGTAAATAATTTTTAAAAAAGTCAAATTAAAACACATCAAAACACGCCAACTTTGAACTCAAACACACTCCATTAACAACAATTGAACCATCACCAACAACACGAAACCAATCGAACACAATACGCCATCAACAACAAAATTGCAAACCAAGGAGAGCTAAAAAGGGCAACTAACCTGCGTGACCTCTGCAGAAGTGACCCATATAACCACGACAGTGAACATGAGAAACAACCCAGCTTTGTACCTCAAACCCATCGTCGAAAACCCCGCGGAAGCAACACACAGAGGGAGAGATCAAACAGAACGAAGCAATTGCAGGAATTACAAGAAACCCATTCAGATCTGAGTATGAGTTTCTTTCCCGCAGATCTTCCTCTCCTGGCTTTCTAACAGATTCATCGCCGACACAAACACTATTTGAATCTCTTGACGGATCCGTCAATTAATAATAAGCAGAAGTAGCATCTGATGCCTTGGAACCTAGCGTAATGCTTGGAGTCGCTCTCTTCCGTTTCCAAGATTTCTCGTTAACTACCCAAATAAAATAAAAAATATGAAACATTACTTGAAAAAATATGAACTCCGTCACCCAATAATATTCTCATACGTAATTCTAGGAAAGAGCATAACCGGAGAGTTATCTTGTGGTGCAGGCAACTAAATAAAATTTTGCTCCGCCACCGTCGATCTACAGGGGACAAAGGCGGTTGAGATCAACCCGATCGATATGCTGCACGTGTATACTGGAAAAGCACTGATGAAATGAGTAGGTAAGATAGTGTGAACCGTAGACAAGCTTTGATTCGCACGGTACGAACGAGAATTCCAAATTTAGGAGCTTTTTAGCAGCAAGGATAAAATGAGATAAAGACTATTTTTAATCGTATTTTCATCTTTAGCTGCAAGAAGCTAGATCAAAGATAACTACAAATCCACCTCTTTATCCTGCAACTGTTGAATATAATTGTTCGATCCACTGTTTTTTTTTTTCATTAAACAAAAAAAAAGAAAAAGAAAAAAACCAAATTTTGCTTTTCTATTTTTATTTAGTTAAAAAAATAATTTTTTAGTTTCAATCTCAGACACAATATTAAAGTGATCAATTTTTTTTTTTTTAATATATATTTTTCTATGTTTCTATTTTTATTTTTTTTATTTTTTGTGGGGTGAGAAGGGTGGCTGTTGAAGGTTTCCAGTGACATGCAGCTAACCTTTGAATAAATTACGCAATAATATAAGAATATGAGAGGGAGAAGCGAAGGAAAAAATAACATGATGACTTAACTTTTACATGATTATGAATTATAAGTTTAATCATTCCAAAGTTATGGTTTAAGATTGCAGCTTTCCTTTGACAAAAGTTATCTCAACAACCATTACTTTGAGATCTGTCATTATAAAAAAGACAAAAAAATAATAAAATTTCTAATAGTTGACCACGAAAAGATAGCTTTCCATCTAAAGTACAACTCGAAGTTGTATTACTTCTAATTAAAGGTAAAGTTGTCATTGGCTTAGTAATGACGAATATAATAAGAAAGAAATATAAATAGTTATTTTTTTTTTATTAAAGATTAGTTATAGCTAAACTTTAGTTGTTTTATTTAACTAAAATATTTAATTGTTTATTTTAGTAGAATTTTAGTTGCCTTAATTTCGTATGTTTTAGTTTTTAAATTGTATCATGATACAGATTAATTATTTAAGATCTTAGAAAATAATGATTATAATAGAATTCAAAGCATGATGATGAAATCAATAGCGAAAAATGTTAATTATAACTCTCTCTACTCTTCTTCCCTTTCTTTTATTTTTTTTTTCTTTGTTCTTTTTCTGGTGCTGCATTACCTAAAAACTCACCAGGAGAATTTAAATCATAAGTTCTAACTAAATCACAACTAAATTTAACTTCTACTATTCATCTTAAATAAGTAATGCTAACCGTTACATCATGCAATCAAGGCAACAAAAATTCATCTTAAATTTTAAAAATCAATTCTTATTAAATTAAGGCAGCTAAAATTCTATTAAAATAAACAATTTAATAATTTAATAAAATAAAACAACTCAAATTTAACTATAACTAACTTTTAATTTTATTTTTTTTAAAAGAAACGTTACTTATTACATCATGCAATTGCAGTACTTAGAATCAAATGTTGTCCAGGTTAAAAAGCAAAACTAAGCAAGCAATAAATTTCTATACGGTGGGATGATGCCTAAGTGAGTCTAAAATAGACTATAAAATATTTATTTATTCATTAATCCTTCACTATAACTACACATATATAACTTAATTTTTATTAATTTAAAGTTTAATTTAAAAAAAAAAATTTTTTTGACCCCTCCAAAAAAGATGAATTATAACCCCCTTCTTGGAGCGCCTAGAACAAATGCCTTGACAGCACTGATTGAATTATATATACAAATCCTAACTACAGAAAGTGGTTAGTAAGGATAATAAGGTTAGAAAAAGACTAATAAAAACATCAAAGCAATGTACCCAAAATAAAAATAAAAATAAACCTTGGTTTCGAGAACTCCCTGAAATGATAATCCAAAAGCCAAAATTGCAAAAAATTTTACGAAGACGTAAAGTTCCGCAAGTGTTGATGAGAAGAAAGCGCAAGAATAAATTTCTTCCCTGCGAAGTTAAGGTTTTCAATAGTTGACAGTGCAAGGTAGTCACCAAATTCTAGACCACTTACCTAATTCTTCTTCCAAAGCCAACCAGAATTCAACCATGCCAAGTTGCAGATCCAAATGGACAGCTTCATCGTCGACTCTGGTGGTATTCTACTAGTAGAGTGGTATCCTAGTTAGTCCTCATGGTTTGGGCTGAGAGATTTTTGATTTCTTTGTTATCAGTGTTTATATGTTGCTGTTTTTTTTTTTCTGGCAAGGGGTTTATATGTTGCTGTCACAAACAAATTTTAACCTTTATACTTGAGATAATATATTTTGTTCTAAAGCTATATATATATATATATATATATATACAAGCCAAAAGAAAACACAAACGAGAAATTTGTTCTGAAGGAATCTCACAAAGTTACTATCTTTGCAGGGTTCTGACCACGAAGTAAATGGTTGGCTTCGTAATTAATGTCAGGATTCCCTGCAACTCCAAATAACAGATTAGCTCATTTATTGTTCAAATACTAAGTAAATGGTTCTAAGGGAGTTTCTGTTACAAGGGCAATTTACCCGCAAAAGTTCCACGATATTCAAAAGCCTTGGTGGCAACTTCAGTGCCGGCTTATTGGCTAGCATGCAACCTAGTGTCAATCTTTTGCCCAAACACGGAAGCATCCACACACACACACAACCTCAATAAACTAACAACATATACCATTAATTTTAATCTGAAGCACGAACGTTTTATAATTATAATTCTAATGTTGTATAATTATGATTGACAAATGAGTAAAGAGTACAATAGGTCACCCACTCTGAAACAAAAGGATAATCATGTTAAATGGCCGGCCATTTTGTTCAACAAAATCCTGTAATTTATGCAGTCAAAGCAGGGCAACACTAACAAATTATTTACTTTCCACCATATAAATAGGAGTAAAATAAGTAAACTAAAGGGAAGACTAGATCTTTCCCTACTTTCATTGTGGTGTGTAACAAAAGTAATCAAATCCTGTTAGGTTTGATGCTGGAAAAAGCATGTTATTGGTAAGTCATCGTGTGTCTCTGTCTCAGGATGATGGTTAGGCAACTGCAAGATGAATTGTGGCAATTAAACATGAACACAGCACTTGCGATCTTTGCTCAGTAATTCCAGAGAAGAGATTACGAAAGAATGGAACTCTTCAATGGGAGGCCCAGCACATGTCTGACCTGAAGTTATTGCTTTCAAGCAGTCCTCCAGAAACTGTCTTACCTCAGGTTCCAGCACTGAAAAAGTAATAGCAAACCAAGATATAGGCTCTAGGGTCTCTCCCAAGAAATTAATAACAGTCTCCAAGTCGATGCATTTGATGTGAATTACAGCCTGAGGATTAATAAAACATAAAAGAGTTCAATAATATCCTGAAAGACAGCATTTAACAGTTCACGTAAATCTGGTACCAATAGGTAGAAAGCATTGGGTACCATTATTTGCATCTAGGTGAAAGGAACATATTACTTAAACAAAAAATTATTGGCCTCACCTGTTGTTCATAACTGTTAGGTTAAGTGATCTACAACATGTACTCAAGGTTTACCAGAGGTCTAAGGTTAAAGTTTTTGTTGAAAATGAAGACTCTTCTTTTTACCAAACATGTACAATTCATGATCTTAATCATATAAACTTAGAATATGAAACAAAATAGTGAAGTTCTTTTTTTTTTTTTGCGCGGCGGGGGCGGGGGGATACACTGAATAAGAGTTGTTAACAGATATACAAATGAGACATATTTGTCGTATCCCAAAAAAGACTAGTTCATAACGTTTAGGGTTTTCAACCTATTAGTCTCATGAAAAGTTTGCAATAGGCTTAAGCAAGTCTTGCAGGCAACGCCATTAAAAGATCTAGATGACACTTGTAAAAGGAAGACAAATCACTAATGTGGTGTTGATTGCAAACAACTTTGTTGAAGACTACAGGGCTGGCAGAAGAAGAGAAGTTGCTAAAATTGATATCGATAAAGCCTCTAATATGGTTAACTGGGAGTTTCTTAAGTTTGTACTCATGAAGAGTTTTGGTTTCATATTTTGTTTTTATCAATGCAAGACTTAGAGGCAAAATAAGAGCGAAGAGGGGACTACAACAAGGTGATCCTATGTCCCCTTTTTTGTTTACATTGATTGTAGATGTGTTAGGGAAGAATGATGGATAGAGTTAGAGAAGTTAAAATGGTGAGGGGGTTTGTGGGTGGGAAAGGAAGAATTGGAGGGGACGCATTTATAATTTGCTAATGCAAAACTACTATTCCTAGAGGGGGAGAAGGAGAACATATTGATTATATTTATAGTGCTAAGCTTTTGTTGGGTATCGGACATGAGAATTAATATGGCTAAAACTCAAATTATAGGAGTTCAATATAGGAGGAAGGAACAGTTGAAATTGCCAGGGGACAAATTGTGCACAGGGAAGGTGACCTATGAAATATTTGGAGTCGCCTTTGAATGGATTCCTATACTCCCAATCCTTTTGGGAACCTATACTATCAAAGGTGGCACAAAGGTTGGAAGGATGAAAATGGAGCTTCTTGTTAAAAGGGGAAGATTGACTTTCAGTAAGTCAATCCAAGATGCACTCGGTACATATTATTTTTCAGTGTTCAGGATTTCAATAAGAGAGCCACAAAGGAATGAAAAGATGATGAGAGACTGATAAGTATCCCAATTGTAAATCAGAATTTTGTTAAAAACTTCATTGTAACAATAATAAAAAAATATAACCAGCCAATTCAAGAGGGCTAGACCTTAAATGACAAGCTTAGCAACGATACATAACTCTCTACACTATTTATACCTACATTACAAACTAAAGTAAGTTGTCCCAGTTAACTATTATAACCTATCATTACTCACCCACAAAAAAGCAAACTTGTCCTCAAGGTTGAAGGTATTGCTATAATATTAAGAAACACATTAAAGTACACCAATAGTTTTTTTTTTTTTTTTTTTTTAAATTTTATAATAGGAAGAGGGAAAAATTAGGAACAAATACAAATAATTGGATGTCTTTCTCTTCCTTTCTCTCTTCTTTTTCTTCACCTTTTGTCCTTGAAAACTCAACTAATATGATGCCATTCCATTTAGAAATTTTCTCTCAATCTCAAACTTCTTCATCATAGTCACCTTGAAAACCAACCAAAACGACAATGAACTAGGCACATTAGCCATCATTGCTGGTGCTAGTAGCAAATGGAGAGTCCAAGAACGAGAACCCTTGTCCTCTGATGACCTCAGCCAGAGAAATTGATGTGCAGTAGCAAATTGCAATCTCCAAAAGGATGGTGTTCTCTAGTTGAGGTCATTGGAGGACAAGGAAATTTGTTCTCAAACAATCTACTAGACAGTAACCTAAACTTGAGCTTGTTGCTTTTTGCTTCCATGGCTTCAATGTTTGCCCGTGAGAAAGCATGTTATTTGAAACTCTATTGTGAAGATAAAAAAAAAAATGCAAATTTAAATAGTCTTGGATAGATATACAGGCATTGAACAATTCAAAGATGGAAGAAAAACACTTGATCAATGCGCAACCGCCAAGATTGAATGCCACCACATATGCCATATTTGAAATGTTATAGTAATCAAGCTCAAATGCCTCCACGATCTCCCTTTTCAGCTTGATTTGCTTCGAAATCACAGTATTTAACTTGCTCTCAATCCTTCAAACCAAGAACACAACTTGACAACAAACTTGAGTAAAATATCATCAAATGTTAGCACAGCTCTCTTGGTTGTCTCGCTCCTTCCACTTTCAACTAGATCAATACTTATGGTTGCTTCTTCTTCTTCTTCTTCTTCTTTTCCATCCCCAACGTTCTCACATCAACTTGCAACCCTCGTTGTTGTGCTACAGATGGATTGAATCAAGCATCTTTGTACCATCGTTCTTTGTCTAATCTAATCTTCCTCTTTTCCATGATCTTCGACATGCAATTGTAGCAATAACTACAATTACTTTATCCATGGCAAACACATCTCAACAAAGATCTTGCAATTTGTTGATTTGTCGTCTATAATCCCAAATTGACCTTGAATTGCCATAGCTTGACATCTTTCTGAGCATACCTATCAAAGAACCTTCTACCGATTGGCAATGTCACATCGAATATAATGGTGAGTAGGTTCATGGTAGCCTGATTATTAACATCTCCAATCCAACGCTCAGCATTGTAAATGCAACATAAGGAGTAAGATTGTTCACTTGATCATTCGTGATGATCTCAGCACGATCCTACAGTTGTAGTGTTATGTGCTCATATCCTAAACAAACTATTGCAACTTCTCCGTGTTTTATGCCAACATCTCAACCTTTTTCGATTTCAACAACTGCTACAACTCAATCTTCGCTTCCTTGAGATTGTTCTCCTACTTATCTATTCGAGCATCCATCACCCGAACAACCATGAAGATTGAAAAAAGTCTTAATACCAATTTGACTAATATCAACATGTCCTGATGCCAACATCTCAACCTTTTTCAATTTCAACAACCACTACAACTCAATCTTTGCTTCCTTGAGATTGCTCTCCAACTTATCTATTCGAGCACCCATCACCCAAAAAGCCATGAACATTGAAACAAGTCCTGATACCAATTTGATAGTTATCAACGTGTCTTGATGCCAACATCTCAACCTTTTTCAATTTTTTTTTTTAATAAAATAAACCAAAAATTTCAATGTAATGAAAAAAGAGTTTACAATACAAAGACGACACGTGAAACTCACACCACATAGCCAACCCCAAGCACAATTAAAAAATATTTCCCTACCTTCGCATCCAATTCAAAATGGAATACCCCAAAGATAGGGAGTTATTACTAAACCAAAAGGATGCTAAGTAATGAGAATCTACCCAAATTTGAGTAGGAGGACAGGCCCTATCTTCAAACATCCTAGCGTTTCTCTCCGTCCACAAGCACTACAAGACCACCAAGCAAGCCACCATCCAATTGGCTCTGCACTTCAGACTGATCTCCCCATGGAATAGACAAATACTAAACTGACTATCTTGCTCACCTCCATCCTGCAATACCAAAAAGAGAGCTCTCCACCTAACCCAGACATAACTAGAGAAGGGACATCTGAAGAATAAAGGCTCAACAGCTTCGCTATCCTACTTACAAAGATGACATCAAGGAGAAAGGAAATGACTTGGGAAACATTTTTGAATCAATTCCCCCGTATTAACTTTCTCAAGAGCCAACTCCCACGCAAAAAATTTAATTTTGTAAGGAACTGGGGCCTTCCACATCTCCTGAACCAAAAAAGGAAGGTGGCGCTACTACAACCTCTGTCGATAATGAGAAGAAGGATTTAGTCAAGAACTCCCTAGAAGCTTCTCTGATCAAAACAATTCGATCCTTTCTATCTTCCAACATGCAATCCCTCAGAAGCTCTAAGAGAGCTCTCTCTCTTCCTCTTCACACTGCCCTCTAGTATGTGACTGCAAATGGAGATTCCAATAGGCAAATCCCAACCCTTCACTTTGCGGGCTGAAAAAAGAAATAGGACGATGATGCCCCATGGAATAACTGTACAATCGGGGAAACAAAACCCCCAAAGCGTCAGTCCCCCACCAAGCATCTTCCCAAAACTAAATCGTGTCACCTCTACCAACTTACAACTTGACACTAATAGAATGTTATTGATAAAAGGAATGGATGAACTTTAAAGGGCTTCTATGAGTTACATTTTGCTTGATCCCTATGTCTCTCCCATTAATATTTAAGCCATGTCTACTTTTGATTACTCGAGCCCAAAGCTGCTCATGTTCCCTAGGGAATCTCCGTGGCCATTTTCCTGCTAACGCCTTGTTCATTGCTTCTATGTTTCCAATCCCTAGACCTCCAAATTCCTTCTTTTGTTGCACCTAACTCCAAACCACTAGATGAATCCCCCGCCCCTCCTGTTCCCCTTTCCACAAGAATGTCCTCATTAGTCTCTCAATCTTTGCGGCTTCTACTTTTGAAATTTTGAACACTGACAAGAAGTAGGTAGATAAGGCATCCAAAACGCTTTAACTAAAGTAAGCTTACCCCCTTTTGATAGAAAAGCTCTCTTCCATCCCTCCAGCCTTCTAGCCACCATGAAAACCACCGAAGCCCAAAAGAATAAGGATCTCAGATTACCTCCTAACAGCATCCCAAGGTACTTCAAAGGCCACTCCCCTTGCTCGCACCCAAGCTCATCAGCAACTCGCTAAACCCACTCATCGTCTACGGCTATCCCGGCAATGCAAGACTTGGAAATATTAATGCACATACCTGAGACCCAACAAAAGCATTGAACTAATCTGAAAGCCTTATCAATATTTCCATCCTTTGCATCCAAAAAAAAAGAAGAGTGTCATCCACATATTGTCAATGGGAAACTTCAATCACAAAACCTCCCATGCATCTTCAACCATTTTCAATTTCACCAACCACTAAAACTCAATATTCGCTTCCTTGAGATTGCTTTGCAACTTATCAATTCGAGCATCCATCACCCAAAAAATCATAAAGGTTGAAACATGTTCCGATACCAATTAGACATATATCCAGATTGTAAATCAAAATTTTATTAACAATAATCAAGAATATAACTAGCCAATTTTAGAAGGCTAAACTCTCCCAAAATAAATTCACACAAATTACAAGCTTAACAATCATACATGAACCTCTATGCTATTTATACTTACATTACAAACTAACCCAAGTTCTCCCAATTAACTACTATATTGGAACCTATTCGAGACTTTCCATGGGAAGGGACACAAGGTGGTTCTGGGACGCATTGGTGGGAAGGGATAAAGTACAATTGAAGAAGGATGTAGGGGGCCTAAGAATTAGAAACATTTTGATAAGGAACAAAGCCTTCACAGGAAGAGGTGGCAATTTGTGACACGACACGATAACCTAACCCGAACACAACACAAAGTTAATGGATTTGAATCTAAACGGGTCGAATACGATTAGACATGACTAAATACGGGTCATAAATAGGTTAACCTGTTAAACCTGAAACTGACACGTTAAACACGATTAAAAATAAGTTAACACACACACATATATATATATATATATATTATATAAGTTAATCTAACTAAGATTAATCTATTTAGTAATAAATTAAAAATAATTTTTTTTTAATTTATAATAAATTTTTGATTTAATTTTTAATCATTACTTTTATATTTTACATTTAATTAATATTTTTTTAAATATATTTTTTAAATTTGGCTTTAAGTTATTTAATATATTCTTTTGTTAAGAAAAATAATTATACATATTATATCTCTTTTTATTTTTAACAAAAAATACTACAACCAAACAAAGATTATAAAAAATAATTTAATTTCTCAAATCTAAAAAAATTATAAAAGTATTAAATTATTTTTTAATATTATTTTTTATTACTTTTAGCATGCCCTAACAATAACATATGCTAAGCATAATTTTTTGTATCTTTTATTTTTATTTTCTTAAAGTTGCCCTTCAAAAATAGAAAAAAATAAATTTTTAAAATTTTTAATCTTTATTTTCTTATCGATTATCAGGTTATGTGATGTCCTGAACTTCAACTTGCCCCAGTTGCCCTAAATTTCAACTGGATTTGCGTTTCCCTCGCCGCTTCACTGTTCTTCTTCTTCACCTCTCCGTCTCTCTCACTCTCACGATCTCGTCGTCGCCAAAGCCTGAAGGTGCCTGTCTTTCACGAATTCATCGCTTCACGGTTCTTCTTCTTTACCTCTCCTCCATAGTTCTTGTTCTTCACCGCTCTTTCACGATCTTGACGTCATGGAATCACACCTTCACAAATCACGTTCCACCTTCGTTGTTCAACTTGCCCAAAATCTCTCACCGTCTTACCTTCACAAATCACATCTCTAGCAGTCTCGCTCTCTCACAGTCTCACCTTCACAAAATCACGCCTTCAAGTTTCTTCAAGATTTCCCTAAATCTGTCAGTTCACTAGCAAGCACGAACTATCTATTCACTCCTTCGTGATTTCCAGCACTCTGTTAACATCAAGACAACACGCGCTCTCTCACTGTTCAGCATCTGCGAGACTGCGAGGTATTCTCCCTTTTCCTAGAGATAAAACATATACTTAGTGCTTGTTTGCCAATGTTTCTTTAGGAGAACTTATGTTTTGTTACTCTTTTCCATGGTTCTCAAGAACGTCTCAGGAAATTTTGGAATTGTGCTGCAATCATACTATAACTTCTGCACATATTATATGTCAAATAACAGGCTTAAATGTGATCAACCTTTTGTTCTTAGAAGCTAATGCAATAAGATTGCTTTTTAATAGGAATAGAAGCTAATGCAATAAGATTGCTTTTTAACAGGTAACGTTGATGAAATGGATTTAGAAGAACTTATACAAGACGTGTTGAAGATAAGCACGAGTGAAAATCCCCCGTCAATTGAATTCTCAAAAGCTTCAAGTTCTATGGAGAATTAATGCATTTTTTTTTTGTCATGATAGACTTACAATGTATTTTGTATGAAAACTATCTTTTTATAATGCTTGTTTGTGGAGGATTATAACAGGTTATAAACAGGTTATAACAGGTACAAACAGGTTATAATAACAATTACAAATAGGTTATAATATGTTACAATAGATTATAAACAGGTTAAAATGGGTTAAATGGGGTTGTAAACAGGTTACAAGTTATTTAAACTGGTTAAAGGGTTGTAAATAAGTTATTTAAACATGTTAAACGGGGTGTAAACAGGTTAAATAAACAGGTCGTGTTAGGTCACACACGACACGAAAATGGCTTGCTAATTAATCGTGTTAAACGTGTCATAAACAAGCAACCCATTTATTAAACTCGTCGTATTCAAGTTTGTGTATTGTGACGCGATTAATAAACGGGTCGTGTTCGGGTTGGCGTATCATGACAAGATTATTAATCGTGTCAACCCATTTATGACCTGCCGACCTGAATTGCCACCTCTGTTCATAGGGACAATGTTTATGGAGATTCCCCAAAGAACAAGATCATTTACATTATGCGGTATCATTTTCTGCAACGAGGAAAAAGATATATCGATACTCAGAAAAAATCTTTTCCAAACACTTCTTGGTGGATTCTATATTGAAGAATGGGAACAAGGATGGAACGACGGAGAGGCGAAGGTCGCATGCAGGAATAGTTGGATGGGTGTGGAAGGAATATCACCAAACAAGTGGAACATCATCACGTTCGACAAAATCGGTGAAGCATGTGGAGGCCTTCTCGACATTGCTATAGTGACAAGCTCAAACAAATCTATGGAGATGACGTTCATTCGTCTCAGAGGGCACGATTTTGGGTTTCTACCTAAAGAATTTGAAATTTATGATGAAGAAGGTATATAGAACTTACGATTGGTGGAGCTAGAACGCAACTAGGCAATGGAGGTCAAAGAACTACGGATGCAGATTCTGGAAAAGTTTGCGGATGATCATCGGGATGGTCTGAGGTACGCTGAGAAATGGCGGTTCGGTGGCCGACGACAGTCAGAAATCGAAGTTCTAAGTAGCGACGATGAAGACACGTTATTCGAGGAAGATGATGGCGACTGACTGGAGTCCGGTCAGGATTCAGACGGCAGAGCAGAGGAGCGGTACAGGCGATACAAGGCAAAGGAAAAAGTTACCGTTGGGGGGTCGACACGTGGAACGGCTGGTGGCAGGGGCGCCAGGCATTTCCATAATGAATCGGATCCGGGTCTGAACCGGAGGACGTCGGGTAAAGGGCTAGTGAGTGGGTTCAAACCACAAGAACAGATGGAAGGTTTCATGGATAAGAATTTTGGGCCAGCCCAAAAATCACTTCCAATGGCCTACACGGAAGGCCAAGTAAAATGGGCCGAACAATACATCTCAGATATGGATATTAGATCAACAAAAGTGTTGGGCCTGAGCTCCAAAGAAAGTGAACAACGAGCTAAGCTAAAAGTCTATACAAGAGACCCAAAAAGAGACAGACGAAAAAAGAAAGGCCTTTTAGCCTTTTGGGAGGCCCAGAATGCGAAGGATTTGACTTCATACTATGATTCGGATTCTAAATTTCCTTCATACGATCAGCACTACAGGATAAGGAGACTCTCAAACTCAAAGAACACAGTTGTGGAGATGACAAGCGACGAGGCAGGACCTTCAAGTGGCACGGACCAAAGAGGAGATGACAACCCAGACCAGGTATGTTTTTACACACACAAATCTTCCCATTCTGACTCTTCTGCAGGAACGGGGGGTTCTGGGCAGAGTTACATTCCACCAACGCCAAAGATTAAATCAAACAGGCAGCAAGTTGAAACCACAAAATTGCAAATTCACGAAGGGGAAGAAAATATGATGAACAAAAGAGCAGATAACGAGACCTACCGCACGACACAACAAGAAGAAGTTGACAGAGCCCAGGCTTTTCTGGAATCAATCAACGCACAGTTGATTGTAGTACAGCGATAGCAGGTCGCTATCCTAGGCCATTGGTGTTTCCATGAAGATATTCAGTTGGAATATCCAGGGATGTGGGCAGATGTATAAGCAGAGACTTATAAAGAAGGCTATCTTTGCCTCTAAAGTTGATATAGTGGCCCTCTAAGAAACTAAGAAGTCGGCTTTAGATCGAAATATTGTTGCGGAGATGTGGAAAAGGAAATTCGTAGAATGGACGCACCTTCCAGCTGAGGGGTCATCGAGTGGCATTTTGATCATGTGGGATAGTCAGAGTATCAAGGTGACTGAGATATGGGATGGCAGTTTCTCTATCACAATAAAGTTCACTGACAAAGAGGGCTTTACAAGATGGTTCACAACAGTTTGTGGACCGTGCGATAAAGAAGGCAGAGAGGAGTGCCCAATTGAGTTGTCAGCAATTTCGGCCAACATACATGGACCGTGGTGCTTGGGAGGAGACTTCAATATGGTTAGGAGCATGGAAGAGAAAAGGAATAACACCTCTATTTCCACAACCATGAAAATGTTTGACACGTGGATTCAAGATATGCAGCTCCAGGAACCGACTATGAAGAATCTTCTCTTCACGTGGAGTAACGGTAGACAAAATCCGTCTATGTCCAAGTTGGATCGGTTTCTCTGTAATAATCAATGGGGGGATAATTTCAGTCATCAACAAGTGTGGGGTATTCAAAGATTGACTTCAGATCACTGGCCCATTATTCTAAATACCGAGAAAGTGAAATGGGGTCCTACTCCGTTCAGATTTGAAAACGTGTGGTTTTTGCAACAAAGTTTCCAAAAATTAGTGCAGGAGGTCTGGACAAAAGATCGAAGTCATGGCTGGGAAGGATTCAGAATTATGCAAAAACTTCAGAATCTCAAAATGGAGCTGAGAAAGCAGAGTCGAAATCAAATGGAAGAAGAAGGGGTCAAGCTTGCCAACCTGATAAGTAACCTTTAAAAGCTGGATAAGCAGATTGAAAAGGAGGATAATACTAAGTTATGGGAGGAAAGGAAAAAGCTTTTGGGAGAAATCTTACAGCTTGAATGTAAGCAAAAAAGGAGAACAAGACAAAAAGCTAAGATACAATGGGCTAAAGAAAGAGATGTAAACTCCAAATTTTTTCACAGGATATTATCAATTAGAAAAGTCAGGACAACAATTACCAAATTGGAGGACAAAGAAGGTAATTTGGTGGAATCTGACGATCAGATTCAAGAAATGGTAATTGATTATTTTTCCAACCTGTTCAAGGAACAGAATAACGTTAATTGGCGGGTCAATGGATTGGACTGGCAGAGAATTTCAGAAGAGGACAGAAGATGGTTAGAAAGGGATTTTGAAGAAGCTGAAATAAGGGAAGCTGTGTTTAGTTGTAATGGCGTTAAAGCCCCCGGACCAGATGGATTTACTATGGCATTTTTCCAAAAATCATGGGATATTATCAAACATGATATTATCCAATGCATGAAGGAGTTTCATGCTAATGTAGTGGTTAATAGGAAAGTCAATGAAACATATATATGTCTGTTACCCAAAACGATAAATGCCACAAGAGTGGAAGACTATAGGCCGATAATCCTCACTACGAGTTTTTACAAGATCGTAGCCAAGACATTGGCCAATCGTTTGAGAACTGTCCTCCCCAAAACAGTTAGTGAGTATCAAATGGCTTTTGTTAAAGATAGGAAGATTACTGATGCCATCCTCATAGCTAACGAGGTGGTTGAAGAACACAGAGTGCATAAAAAGGAAGGTCTGATGCTGAAAATAGACCTAGCCAAAGCATATGATTCTATCAAATGGACCTTCTTGGATTTTGTAATGAGCCAAAAGGGTTTTGGTGAGCATTGGCGGAGATGGATTATGGCCTACCTGTCCTCAGTCAATTATTCAGTTTTCATCAACGGCAGACCCTGCGGTAAATTCAATGGTACTCGAGGATTAAGGCAAGGTGACCCCCTTTCCGCATTTCTGTTCACTGTTATAGCTGATACTCTAACAAGACTCATTGAAAAGGCATGACAAGTGGGAAAGATCTCTAGGATGAAAATTGGGAAAGAGAACATTGTCCTCAACCATATTCTCTTTGCGGATGATTGTCTCCTTTTCATACCCCACAAGGAGGAGGAGTTGATGGAGATGATGAATATTCTGCACACTTTCAGCTTCCTTACGGGGATGAAAATGAATGGAAAGAAAAGCAATTTACTAAGAATCAATATAAATCCTCAAATAGTAGAATCTTGGGCTAAAGAGATGGAAGTCTCAAAAGGCACATGGCCTATCCAATACTTGGGAGTGCCTCTAGGAGGCAATCCAAATAAACAGCAGGGTGGAAACGCAACTATCTTTCGAGAGGGGGTAGACTGTTATTGCTAAAGTCTGTCCTAGAAGCTTTACCTACATAATATATGTCTATCTTTAGAATACCAAAGAAGATTGCTAATGAGATGGAAAAACAGATGAGGAATTTCCTCTGGAAGGGTGAAGAGGATGTTAAAAGGCAAAAATATGGTTAGTTGGAAGCAAGTGTGCAAAGATGTTTCAAAAGGAGGGTTGGGCATAAGGGGATTGAGTAAGATAAATAAGGCCTTAAAGGAGAAGTGGTTGTGGAGAATGATGACACGGCCAACAGCCCTATGGGCCAGAATAGTCAAAAGTATTTATGGACAGAAGCACTTTGAAAGAGAAGCAGGAATATGTAGAATATGCGGCCATAGGTCCCCATGGAAGGACATTCATCGGTTATACACTGAAATAAGACCCCACATTATATGGAAAGTAGGTAAAGGGGATAATGTTTTGTTTTGGGAAGACATGGAGTGGGAAGGATAAATACCCAAATATTTTCAGACTGTCTAACAGGAAAGAAGGAACAGTCGCCGAGTTCCTAACCAAATCAGCTACAACGGATTCTAATCAATGGGCTTGGAACTTACATATCAGCAATAACCTTGTGGATAATCAGTTGGACGAAGTAGTGACATGTTGAGTCTCTTACATAGTTTTCAGATCCAGCAGACAGAAATCGAAGACAAGCCTACATGGACTCTTGAGCAAAACTGCCAGTTTTCTGTGAAATCATTCAAAGACAACCTCAGTGTGCCAGAACAGAACGGAGTTTATATTCCAACTGAATTTATTTGGAGCATCAAGGCTCCTATGAAAGCCAAAATGCTAATCTGGCTTGTGAGCTTAAATAAGCTCAGAACTGTAGATAACATTCATAAGAGGCAACAACTCTATCTTAATCCAAATATGTGTCTATTATGCAGGAGCAGCAGGGAGTAAGTTACTCATATTTTTGAAGAGTGTCAACTGTTGAAAAACATGTGGAATCAATGGAGCAATCATCATGAAGCAATTATCTCACCAAAGTTGGTCGATTCTATCAAATTCTGGATAGCGTGGCGGTGGCAAACCTTCAGCATTATTGGAATGTGATTTTGGCAGCTATTTGGTATAGCTTATGGGAAGAGAGAAATAGTCGGTTCTTTTTGGAGATGTATAAAAATGTCAGCCAGCTTTGGGAGAGATCCAATATACTCTTTACCACATAGATCTCTACATCTAAGTTAGGGAAAGGTTACAAATTTTGTGATTGGCTTTGTAATGGTGACAAAATTTTGCAATCTTTGTAAAATTGTCAGATATCTCATCCGGTTGTAACTCTTTCTATTACTATAATAAAGTTTCTGTTTCAAAAAAAAAAAAAAAAAGTAGGCATGCATTGAAGGATAATCATAGGGATGCCAAGTTAAAAGTATTGCAACACACAATTGTCCATGGAAATTTATTCACTATGTTTACCAACTATACTCACCTTTAATAAGACCACGAGTGGGTACAAGGGACTCGATCCGTTTTTGGCAAGATGTGCAGTGTGGGAATGAAGCTTTTGCTACAATGTACCATTGGCTTTATAGTCGCTCACTAAGCCACAATCCATCTATCTCTTTCTTTGTCTCTCCATCCAAATGTTCCAATCCCGTGGTTACGACACCCCTCCCAAGGGTTCAGGCTAATACCCAAATTCTGCAATCCTTAACTCTTCATTGTACCCTTCAAGATGGTAGTGATAAGATTGTAGCCAAAGCAAACTTTTGGTGAATCTTCACTAAATAATTCTTTTCAACATAAAATTTTTGCTGATGGTAATAGAGCCAAGTGGGCTATAGATGGGATAGATTGGAATCCCATATCAGAGGGCCAGAGAGTGTGGCTGGAGAATCCGTTCGAGGAGGAGG
>JAJIYU010004783.1:0-23850 GCA_030144865.1 Tinospora cordifolia
CTTTATTTATTTATTTTGTTAATAAAGAGTTTGATTTTTCTTTATCTCCTAATATTGTCTTGTATTTATGAAAAGATATATTCTTTAAATCACTCATAGACATGAGATATTAAAAAATGGAATGTCAAGTGTGTGTCACTTGTAAAGTAGCACGAACCCAACCCACATATTGGTTAAGTCCACTGTCAAAAAGAACGGTGGTTAGGTCCAACACTCAAATCAAAGAAACATGGGGGTTGGGGTGTTACACATGGGTGGAACATCATGATCATGTACGCCCTCAGCCCACTCAATTGCAATGAGACATTTCCATTATTTGAAACCATGAATAATGATATCACATGCCATGTAAATGATCAAGTATGCCCATTCCTATAGAAACCATGAATAATGATATCACATGCCATGTAAATGATCAAGTATGCCCATTCCTATAGAAACCATGAAGAATGATTCAATGTGCGAAGATAAGTGATCATGTAACCAAGGTTACATACAAAACATCTCATATGTGTGTGTGTGGGCACACGTGACAAACCCAAGATAGAAGTTTAGTAGAGAGTGGCTAATTTAAAAAGATTCCTTCACCTAGGAAAAATCAGAAAATCGAAACTTACCTTATGCTGACATGTGGAGCCAAAAAGGGAGGGAATCCAAGGGAAATAAGAACTATTCCAAAGCTTTGCTTTTGTGTGTCCATATTGAAAACTTATTTGATTCCATGAATCACAACATATTAGAATGTTTCCCTACTGAAAGAGGACGTCCAAGAGAGATTAGAATGTATTTTAAACTTTTAACTGTGTTCACACACATAAAAGAAACAAATAAGGTTCAAAGATTTTCCTCAAACTTGGATTGGAAACCTTAGTGGTCCCACTTGCCCAACTATGAGCTTACTTGCCCAAACGATGAGATTCACATGCCCTTATCAATGCAAAATGTCCTCCTTGTGTATGGAAAGATTCTCATTGTGTGATGTCCAAATCGTTCCCATGGTGCTCAAGAACATCTATATAAATCCCTCTTGTTCACATTCATCTCATCCCAAAGCAAAGAGTTGACATTTCTTTCTTTGCTTGTTTTTGTCCTCTTCTTCGCAACTCTTCTCACTTTTCTTTTCTCTCTTGTGTGAGAAGTTATGATTTTAGTATTTTAGAGAGTTGTTGGAGTAGTTGTTGTTGGTGGTTAAAAGTTCTTGAAGTTCTTTAAGTAGTAGATAAGGGCACCTTTGCTAGATTCAACAAGAAACTTGGACTAAGTTGAAGGGGATTTCTTAAACCTCTACTTAACTATTTTAAATCTAGCCTGTTCATGCTTATTTAAATTATGATTTTCAGCATGTTTTATTTCAGTTTCAACATGAATGATCATATTTTAATTTTACTGTAGCAAGTTTTTATGTTTTAATTGTTCATGATACCATGCTATGCTTAGATTCTATGCTTATGTTTACATTGAAGTTTCAAGCATGCCAAATGATGTTTTCATGCTTTTTTGGTTCTTTAAGATTTTGCAATTTATATTATGAATTTCTTTTATGATTATGTGATCTTAAACATAAGAAAGTGAAGATAAGAACCACATACTGTCATAATGATCCGTAGGGATGCTATGGGTGTTTTTATCACATGCTTGGAGTGTGTGGTTGTGGGGCGCAACTAATAGATACTTGGCATGTGGCATCTAATGGAAAGTAACAAAAGAATTGTCTTTCCACCCTAAACAGAGGTATCTAAAATAAGAACATCAAGGGAATAGACCCCCTTTCAGTCATAATGTCAACTTGAAACCAAAATGTTGTGTGGATCACTTAATGCATGAAAGTGTGTGAAATTGGATGTATTATTGATTTGAAATAGTACCTTAGTTGTTTAATGAATGATCCACAAGGCTATGTGGTCACCTCATTTCTTTTATTTTTCAGGAAATTGAACGAACCATGAAGATTGTGGATATTATATTCTTTTTAAGTATTGAAAATTAAATTGTAAGAGCATGTTGTCCAAGTTTTGATTTTTAGACTTCCATTGAATTTTTATTTTTAATTAAAGAGTTATGTACTCTTGATTATGAATTCAATAATATACTTCTTTATTTTTTTAATAAATAAAGAATTAGAAATATTCCTTTTCTACTTGTAATGCCTTATTGAATTTAAAATTGATCAAATTGGGTGACGTACTCATGAAACGTTCATTAAGTGTTAGGATAAAGGAATCAAAATGCAAGTTGTGCACTTATAAATATAATATGGCCTAAGCCCACTTAGTAGTTAGTCCAATTGAAAGTCTTGGGGGTCGGGGTGTTAGAAAGGTGATATCAGAGCCTCAACACTAGTTATTGGGTGTAATACCCCAGAATTTTGTCAAATAATTTAAAATAAATAAAATAAGTTAAGTGAATTACTTTTAAAGATTTTAAAAAAATTTTGGGTACAAATTGTGGGTTGGCATATGAAAGATAAAATATATTGAAAATATAATATAAAATAGGCAAATAAGACCTTAATTTGATAATTATATGAAAATTTCAATTTAGCAGAATTAATTATGAAATTAAAAGAATTAATTATGAAATTAAAAGAGTTGCTTAAGAAATAAATAAATAAAAATAAAGTATATATACACATATTGATTAATATGTGTATGAGTAAGGTGTGTTAGCATAATAAATGTTAATACTACATATTATAAGAATATGTACATAGAAAAATTTACATAATTAAATAAAAATGTAATATACATGCATTTATTAAAAATAAATCAAACATTATGTAAATATTAATTTATAATTACATAAATTATTATCTGAAAAAGAAAAATGAAATAAATAAAAATACATGAAAATGAAAAATGTAGATTATTTAATTATTGGCATTAAATATATTAAAAAAATAGAAAAAATATCTAATAAATGCAATATTAAATAATTAGAAAGGAAAAAATATTAGTAAGTCCCTAAAATAACATGATTTGTGCAAAAATCAATGTGTGCACAAATTAGAAAGTGCGATTGGGTTGATAATTAGCAATTTTCGAATAGAAGAAACCTTAGAAAGGGATTTTGGTAATTAGAAACTGCATCCAACGGCCAGAAACACGTCATCCACACAATCTAAGATCTGACGGTCACGATCAAAGCTCAAAACGACACCCAAGAGCACCGAATCACTAAAATCAATGACCCAAAAATGATATGCCTCATCTAACGGTTCAAATTCGATCCTTTGGTCATGAATGACATTGCATTCGATGATAATCGTGTGGCTTGGATCAGTGCTCGTGTTTTGATGATCATCGTGTTGTTCTTGAGGACAATTGAATGGCCCAGATTCAAGATGTCTTCGATCGATCGTGAAGCAATACGTCACTCATGGTCCATCAAACGGTCCAGATCGAGGCACTGTGAGATGATTGCGAACGAGTACTGCTATCGAGGAAATCGGACGGGTAGAAACAATCAAGGACGATCGGAGGATCAGAATGAGTTTTGTTCATCGCAAAAGGCGTGTCTCGAGGACGATCCGAGCATGCACATCAAACTCGTTATTCGGAAATCATGAACCAACACCGCGCTCGAGGAAATTGGACGGCCCAGATTCACGTACCTCTAATGATCGAAGATCTGACACTGTGCTAGAGGAATATTGAACCACCCAGATGCAATCCGCCCTATCTCAGTACGTATACGTGATACGAGGAAAATTTGACGGCTCCGATCCATTGCTTTGAGATTAATATCCAAAAAATTAAAAAAAAATTGATTAAATACTCCAAAAATTCAAAAAATCAGTTTCTAAATTTCCAAAAATTTCCAAAAAATTTCTTGTTAATCTCCTATGCTTGGTGGGCACGAAATTTTGAAAAATTGGAAAGTTTGCCACAAGATGACACCCCAAACTTGTCATTCTCTACCCTTTTGAACTCTATATAAACACCCCCATGCTCACAATTCATCCCATCCCAAGAAACAAGAGTTGAATTGTCATCTTGCTCTCTAAGCCCTCTTCTTGGCTCCCCTTCTCACTTTCTTTTCCCTCTTGTGTGTGAGAAGTTCATTGGTTTGGGAATTGGTTTTGGGTGATTTTCTTGGTGATTGAGCTTTGGGAACCATTGCTTCAACTTTGGGGAGAAAGCAACACAAGGTGGAAGTGATTTCTTGAACACCCCTTTTTCTTATTCAAAGTTCTAGCATGTTCATTGTGTGTATAGTTTTAAAATTAAAAGATTTTCAGTTCTAGCATTCTAAACTAATTTTCAATTTAGATTTGATTCATATTTGAATTTATGCATGCATATTAATCATGTCATACCTAGTATCATGTTGAAGCTTTATTTCAATATGTGATGCATGATTGAGTTTTTAGTTTGATTATATGCTGAATTTATTTATTTTAGTATCATGTTCTAAATTTATTTTATGATTCTAGAATATGTGATTTAACAAAGATGATGATGATAATAACCACGTACCATCATATCACACATTTGGTTTGCTATAGATGTTCTTTTCATATGATTAGTTCATATGGTTTTAAGACTAAAGTACTTGGTTGGTGGGTAATGTCACTTGAAGTCGAAAAGTCCAATGAAATTGGCTAAGAAAGCCATATCTCACTCTAAGGAGATACTTTGTTAAGAACATCAAGGGCTTCAAAAACCCTTTTGGTCTAAAATCTCAACTTTAAACAAATGGATGCTTGAAACACCTAATGTATGCAAGTGTTTGAATTATGAATGTGCTATTGTTTTGAGTTTGAAAAATGGTTGTTTGATAAAGATCCACTGAGCTTTGTGCTCACCCCTTCCTCTCTTATTTTTTAGGGAATTAAATTTAGAAGACATGGAAATTGAATATTTTATTTAGCAAGTTCCTATTTTCCTTTTTATGTAAGGGCATGTTGCCCAATTTTAAAAAAGACTTCCGCTGAAAGTTAGTATTTCTATTTTGAGATTATTGATCGACGATGTACTAGTTTACATTACAAAGTTATATACTTTCTTTTATTAATAAAGAAGTTGAATTTTTCTTTACCTTTAATTATCTTGATTTTATTAAATATGAATTTGTACTATTAAATTTATTCTAACGCATGTGGTATTGAAAAATAGAAATTCAAGTGTGTGTCACTTGTAAAGTAACATGACCCAACCCGCCAAATGGTTAAGTCCACCGTCAAAATAATGGTGGTATGTCCAAAACTCAAAGAATGTGGGGGTTGGGGTGTTACATTGGGCCAAAATAAGAAAGTTTCTTCTGATACAAAGGTGGTATCAAAGCTTAGTCAGTAGATGCACAGAGCTTAGAAAGTCAATTAGTGGCTATTTGACTAGAATTAGAAACTCAAATTAGGGTTTGACTTTGAATTGAATTGAATCTTTAATGCCTTACCATCTATTTTGAAATTGAAAAATGTTTTAGAAGGTGTTTTGAAATAGGAAATACATTTTTTTTAAATGTTTTATTTGTATACAAAGACCACAAGTTGAGTTGATAGTGGGTAAGCCTTATCCCGAATAAAGCTAAAATTGAAAGGGAGGTTGGTTATCCCACCCTAGAAAGCATGGTTGGTAAGCAAACTTCAGCTTCATCGCTGGATTTGGAGGTTGTCCCACCAACTTGTTCAAGTAGTTTGAGTTGAAAAACAACTCTACTTTCTATAAAAGAAAATTACAAGGTGAAAAATTAGTGTAAGAAACTAACTAGAAGTCGAAAAGGATGCCGAAAATGGTGTCTTGACTAGATAGAAGTTTGTAAGTCAACCAAATTGAACCCTAGGCCCAGAGGAAAGACCCTAGGTAGAAATGTGGCATAGCCATGGGTGGCACAGTGGACTAAAACCATAAATCTTTAGGACATAGGTTGGAGACTGAAACTTGTGTGAAAACAAAAAGTTGTTTTGATCAGGACATGGGACTAGGAAGCTTCTATATCTTTTGGTTTCTATGGAGTATGAGATGCATAAGAATTTGGAGGTATGGCGGAAGCCTATACTCGAAGAATGACAAACCATATGTGGTAAATGATCGGTAAGTTTGGAAGAACGAGTTTCTCTATGCTCAGTTGGTATGGGATAGCTGGGTATAGTGTGCACGAGAACCTTACTTATCGAACAATTTGCAAAATTGTTTGGATGCGGTTCTATCCTAAGTAAAAGACTAAGTGGAAGGGGTAGAGTGGTATAAGACACTTGAAGTTGAAAGCTTAGGTAGAAGCCTAGAACTTTGCAGTGCTAGCGTAAACTGTTTGATTGTATGATTGCGTGATTTGCATGTTTTACTATTTATTTACTTTGAGACCAAATCCTATACCCATGCATGAAAGGAACCTAGAAGAAAAACCTTTAGGTCACTGAACAAATCGAGAACCTAGAAACCAAATCTATAGTCACGATAGTATGAACGTATGATGCCACAAACACCAAGGTTGAAATGTTCAATTGGGAAAAGTACAAGGAGATCTTCTACAAAAAGTTAAGTCTAGAGGCTACCCTAAGTAAGCTGCAGGAAGACTTTGTAAGACTCAATCAAAGAGATCTCACTTTTACTAAATACGAGAGGAAATTGACTGAGTTAGCCAAGTTCTCTCAAGAACTGATCTGGGAGGAAAGGATGAAGGCTAATAAGTTTACTCAAGGACTCAATATTGAGATCTGCAAGGTGGTTATGACTTTGGGGTTAAAGACACATATGGATGTCTTGGGAAGAGCTTTGATCATAGAGGAAGAACTAGACTTGGAGAAAATGTTGAGAGGAATGAACAAGAGGTCTGCGAATGAAAAAGATCATGAGTCACAAAAAAAGAATAAAAGTGGTAAAGCCCCACAGAAACAGGGGCAAGCCATGAACGAAACTAGAAGAAAAAGCTAAGAGGCAAGGGTTGTGCTATGTGTGCAAATAGAAGGGTCACGTTAGTAAGAATTGCCCAACTACACTCAGGCTCCTCAGCCACATAACACTCAGAGAGGATGTCAGAATGATCATTCTTAGGGCAAACAACAACAACAAAATGCCAACCAAGGGCAGAATTAGGGTCGTGGTTAGAACCAAGCTAGAACATTCGCTGTGGAGGCCTAAGAAGATCAATACCTTAGTAGAAACCCTACTAGTCCAATGTTAGGACCAAAAAAATAAATTTTTGGAATATAGTTAGTCGAAGAGAGTCCTTAAGACACACTACATGTTAGAATTTATTTTGGCTTTGAATAAGGTTTTGTACATCTGATTTTCATTTAATGAAAATGAATTCCTTAAAAACTCTTGCTGCCCCACGTTAAATATTAGAACAAGAAAGAAAGTCTTAGTCACTCAAAGTAACAATCCCAAAGCATACTGTGTGATCAAGTCTACTAAGTCAAAAGTGGGAAATGTTTAACCTGAAATGGTTATACCGAATAATTAAAGACTTTAGGATGGGTGTGACCCT
The DNA here is from genome assembly GCA_030144865.1 of Tinospora cordifolia. Classification (NCBI taxonomy): domain Eukaryota; kingdom Viridiplantae; phylum Streptophyta; class Magnoliopsida; order Ranunculales; family Menispermaceae; genus Tinospora; species Tinospora cordifolia. Next base: position 7,429 of record JAJIYU010004783.1, read on the forward strand.
AAATGACAGACAAGCCTATTTTTATACCAACTCTGGCCATCGGACCTATTGCATTAGATTAGGAATGAACAAGAGGTAAGAAGAATGGCTCACAAACCTGATGGAGGAAAATGAATGGGATAAGCATACTGACCATAAGTTAGATACTAAGAATATTCTAAGACTTCAGAAGAAAACACCATATGGGTAATTGTTGATCATCTGATTGAAGTGGCTTACAGATCAAGTCAGTAAGTCTGAGAGAGTCATCTGGACACTAGAAGATATGTTGACGTCTTATGGCTTAGACCTTAGAAGAAAATTGGAGAAAGTATGAACCTGACGTCAAGACTATGCTACTTACAAGGAAGCAATAATCAGAATCCTCGACCACAAAGCGTAGAGTTTGAGAGCGAAGGATATTCAGTTGGTGAAGGTGTTGTGCAAGCCTCATGGGGTGGAAAAAGCTACCTGGGAACTCAAAAGCAAAATGAAGACCAAGTATCCACACCTATTCACAAAAAATCATTAGTTATATACAAATTTCAAAGATAAAATTTTTCTAAGGAGGATAGGTTGAAATATCCTAAAAACTCTATATTTAATTAAATGAAATTTAAGATCAATTTTGTGAAATTGGATGCAAAGTAAAACCAAAGTCCTTTCGGGGCTAAATTTGTTAGGTTTTCAAAAGTCTCATTTAATGACCCTTAAGGACCCAAAACATCCTAAAAAAAAGTAAGGAGACATAAATCAACTACTTGGACAACATATCCAAAAATTAGAACAATTGGCCAAGATTAGGGTTTTCATTTGCCAAACGCCCTTCAGGGATCCAAATTTGGAAATAATTAACATTTGGGATACTTCGGGGAATCGAAATGACCCGACAAGAAATAGAATGACATGAACTAAAAAAATGAATGACATATCCAAAAATCAAAAGAATTGGCCAAGATTGAGATTTTCTTTTGCCTAGTGATATCAATGGGTCTTAAATAAGGAAACTTTTTTAGGAAAAATCAAATTGGGCAAAATCATACCTTAAACTTTTCATTAGGTTCATGTGATTCCAAAACTTTAGGTTATATATCATAATTTTTTTGTAAATAAGGAGATATTAATTTTTATTAAATTTGAATGCATGGCCACCCCTAAACATGTACAAGTCACATGGGTGGAACACCATGATCATGTACACCCTCACCCCACTCAATCACAATGGGACCTTTCCATTATTTGAAACTATGAAGAATGATTGCAGGTGCCCTATAAATTATCAAGTATGCCCACACCTATAGAAACCATGAATAATGATTCCATGAGCAAAGAGAAATGATCATATATACCAAGGTTACATACAAAATGTCTCATATGTATGTGTGTGGGCACACAGGTGACAAACCCAAGATAGAAGTTTAGTGAAGAGTGGCTGATTTAAAAAGATATAGAAAGATTCCTTCACCTTGGACAAATTAGAAAATAGAAACTTACCTCATGTTCACATGTGGAGCCAAAAAAAGGAGGGAATCCAAGGAAAATAAGAGACATTTCAAAGCTTTTTTTTTGTGTGAGCTCACTTGCCCAAACCATGAGATTCCCTTACCCGAATCAATGCAAAACATCCTCATTTTGCATGGAAAGATTCTCATTGTGTGTGATGTCCAAACCGTCCACATGGTGCTCAAGAACATCTATAGAAACCCCCCTCTTGCTCACATTCATCCCATCCCAAAGCAAAGAGTTGACACTTCTCTATTTGCTTGTTCTTGCCCTCTTCTTGTCACTTTTTCTCACTTCTCTTTTTTCTCTTGTACAAGAAGTTTTATTTTTTGTATTTTAGAAAGTTGTTGAAGTTAGTTTTATTGGTGGTTAAAAGTTCTTTAAGTTCTGAAAGTGGTAAATAAGGGAAACCTCTACTGAATTCAACAAGAAACTCAGATTAAGGTAGAGGGGATTTCTTAAACCTCTACTTTGCTATTTTAAATATCTAGCATGTTCATTCTTGTTTAAATTTTAATTTTTAGCATGTTTTATTTTAGTTTTAGCATGAATGATCATACTTTAATTTCAGTTTAACATGTTTTTATGTTTTAATTGTTCATGATACCATGCAATGCTTAGGTTTACTTTGAAGTTTCAAGCATGCCATATGATGTTTTGATGCTTTCTTGGTTGTTTAAGATTTTGCAGTTTATATTATGACTTTCTTTTATGATTATGTGATCTTAAACATAAGAAAGTTAATATAAGAACTACGAGCTGTCATAGTGATCCGTAGGGATGCTATGGGTGTTTTTATCGCATGCTTGGAGTGTGTGGTTGAAGGGCGCAACTGAGCTATGTGCTCACCCCATTCCTTTTATTTTTTAGGAAATTAAATGAACAATGAAGATTATGGATATTAGATTTTTTTTAAGTATTGAAAATTCCATTGTAAAGATTTGTTACCAAACTTTTGATTTTTAGACTTCTACTGAATTTTTTTAATTAAAGAGTTATGCACTCTTGATTACGAATTCAATAATATACTTCTTTATTTTTTTTAATAAATAAAGAGTTAGAAATATTTTTTTTTCTACTTGTAATGCCTCATTGAATTTAAAATTGATCAAATTGGGTAAGGCACTCATGAAAGGTTTAATAAGAGTTAGAATAAAAGATTTGAGATGCAAGTTGTGTAGTTGTAAATGTAACATGGCCTAGCCCACCTTGTGGTTTAGTCCAATTGAACGTCTCGAGGGCTAGGCTATTACAGTAGCTGATCACTGGTATTAGGAAATGGAAGAACATCTTAATGTGCTAAAGGTAATAAGTTCACAAAGGGTGGCACTAGCCACATACGACTTCAACTAACCAGCCAGGAGTTGGTGGCAAATGATAAAAATGGATCCTAACACAAATTTTGAAGCAATGAGTTGGAAAAAATTCTTTCTGGAAGCAACCTTGAGTAAGCTATAGGAGGACTTTGTCCGACTGAATTAGAGGGACATAACTGTAGCTGAATATGAAAGAAAGTTCATAGTGCTGGCCAAATTTTCACCAGACTTAATCAGGGAAGAAAGAATGAAAGCTAGTCATTTTGCACAGGTTCTCAAGATGGAGATCCACAAGATAGTGAAAATATTGAGTCTAAAGTCTTATAAAGATGTTGTAAAAAAAACCCTAACTCTAGAATAAGAAATCAACCTGGAGCAATGGGTGAAAGGAAAGAACAAACAGGCCGAGATGAGAAGTATCATCAAGGGACCCAGAAGAAGAATAAAAGTAACGAGAAAACACCACATACACAAAAACAAGGGCAAAATAAAGAAGAGTCAAAAGAATAGGCGAGGAAGTAAGGAATATGCTATGTGTGCAGGAAGAATGGTCATCTCACCATAAATTGCCCGATTCCACCTGTTCAGTCTCCTCAACCATAGAATACTCAGGGAGGAGGTCAGAATGATCATTCTTAGGATAGACAACAACAACAGAATGGCAGAATCAGGGTTGTCGGCAGAACTCGGCTCGAGTGTTTTCTATTGAGGCTCAAGAAGATGAAGATATATCCTAGAAACCCTATTATAACAATATTTGGAAAGGAAAACTTGTTTTAAATTTAATTAGCGACATGAAGTCCCTTATTTAATATTCTTATATGTTAACATTTATGAATTTTTGCTTGAATAAGGTTTTGTACTTGAACTTTTTTAAATAATGAAATTAATTTCCATAAGAGCATTTGTGGCTATGTTTTGAATGTTAAAAATAGAAAGAAAGTGTTAGTCACTTAAAACAACAATCTTGAGGCCTGCCGTGTGGTCAAGTCTACTAAGTTGGAGGTGGGATGCTATCGAAGAATTTTTCAACCTTAAATGAAAGTACTAGTTAACCAAAGACTTTAGGCTGGGTATGAATGAAAGATGAGCCTATCTCCATAACATGAATTGCCATTTGGATCTTCTACGTCAGATCAGGGATGACCAAATGCAAGACAAATGGCTCACAAGTCTAATAGAGGAAATTGAATAGGATAAGCATACTAACATCAAGTCAGATGCTAAGAACACCTAAGACTCGAGGAAGGAATCTATGGACAGAGTAAGCAGGTCATATTAGATGATGCTCAGAAAATTGAGTACACGATGTATTCAAATGGGGACAAGATGTACCAAGACCTCAAAAAGACTTACTAGTGCAGAGTAATGAAGAGAGACGCAGCTAAGTCTGTCTATAAATACTTAACCCTATAAACAAGTAAAAACAGAACATGGGAAACCCTCCAGAATGTTACTACCACTCCCTATCCTTGAATGGAAGTGGGATAACATTGTTATGGACTTCATCAGTGGTTTTCCCAAGAACCAAAAAGGAGGAGATATTGTATGGGATGTAGGGGATTGTCTCAGTTAAATGGCTCATTTCATGCCAATTTCACTCATAAGCCAAGTCAGCAAGCGGGGACATCCCTATGCAATAGGAGATGAAACCTATGAAACACTTAAGGATTATAGTAGAAATACTTAAAAGACTCGAGAAATGTACTTACGAGTTGGATCTACCCAATCAAATGACCTTAACTCATAACGTATTCCACATATCTATGTTGAGAAAGTATGAGCCAGATCTTTGTCACATCATCCACTGGGGGGAAGTAAACATCCTGGATGATGTTACTTATAAGGAAATGACTGTTAGAATCCTTGACCACAAAGTACAAAGCTTGAGAACTAAAGATATTTCCTTGGTTAAAGTATTGTGGAAGCATCATGGAGTAGAGGAAGCTACCTGGGAGTTGGAAAGCGAAATGAAGCCGAAACATTCACATCTATTCACTAGGAATCCTTGATGATGTACAAATTTTGAGGACAAAACTTTTCTAAGGAGGGTAGGTTGTAATACCCTGAAAATCCTATACTTAATAAAATGAGATTCTTAATATCAATTGGATGGGTGAGAAATTAAATCGGGCTCATTTTAGGGGCAAATATAGCAGCTCCAAATTCCTCATTTAGTGATCCTTAGGACCTAAAAATGACCTGAAATTTCATTAGATGACATGAGCTGATCAACGAGGCAACGTATCCAAAAATTAGTACAATTGGACAATAATTGGGGTTTCATTTGTTTAACAGCCTTGAGGGAGGTCTAAATTAGGAAAGTAAAGGAAATGAAGATCACTCTAATCAAAAAATAGTTTCAAAATATGTATTAATCTATTATGAACACAAAAATATAGATTAAAGTTCTAAATTCTTATTATATAAGGAGATATGAATTTTTATTAAATTTATGTGGACCCATGAATGCATGACCACCTACAAATGATCAAGTGCACCTATAGCCCATACACCCCAAAACTGGCCCCATGTGTGAGTATGAGTGTGCACACATGTGAAGAAACCTAATTAGAAGTTTTTAAAAGTTTAATCTATGCTCACAAGGGAACCCTAGCCATCACACAGAAGAGGAAACCAAAGAAATAAGAACAAAAAAGTTTTATACCCAAAAACACACTATCTTGGCGCCAAGGGTGAGGATTACAATGATATCCTTAAACTTCAACCGCTAGCTGTCCCCTCATGATTTGTGTGCAAACCTAATTATCATGCATGAGGGGAAACTCTAATCAAAGTTGTCAAAGCTGTGGCCCCCTTGTATCTTGAAAAATCTATATCAACTCCCCATTGTGCACACTTATTCTTCATCACTGAAAAATGTTTCTAAACACCCAAGGAACAAGATTAGAAGTTTCTAATCCAAGAATAGAATTTGCTAAAAAAATGTTTCTTAACATCTAAGGAACAAGATTAGAAGTTTCTAATTAAAGAATAGAATTTTCTAAAAATTGTTTCTAAACACCTTAAGAACAAGATTAGAAGTTTCTAATTCAAAATAGAAAGTTGCCAAATCATGTTGATTTGGTGTGTACAAGAAAAGGAATTAATTACCAAAACATATTGAAAAGTTGCATTGCTCATAATATCACACCTAAATAACTTCCAAACAAAGAATAGTAAGTATTCTAAATCCTTTTTGTGTTCCCACACAAATAGGAAATCAAATAAAGCTCATATCTTGTGTTCACCCTAGGAATTGAAAACCAAATCAACCATCATTCCGAACCGTGTGCACACTCAATTTATGCATTCCAAAATGTCCCCATGGAGGAATAGAAAGATTTTCTAGTATGTGCATGCCCAAACCATCCTCTAGTGCTCATGAAACTTTATATAAACTCCCTAATGCTATCATTCTTTTTTGATCCAAAGCAAGAGCATATTAGTTCCTCTTGACTTTCTCTAGCCTTCTTCTCGACAACCTCCTTAGTTCTTGAGTGATTTTAAACTATTTTTGAGTGCTTTGTGTTTAATTGAGTGTTCTTGAGTTGTCTTTGAGTGCTGGACGTGTTGAAGAGGGAAAACTCTGCCAAACTTTTAGTAATCTTTGACTTAAAGTGAAAGTGACTTCTTTAACCTCTATTTTACTTGTTTAGTTCAATACCATGTTCATGTATGTTTGATTTTAGTTTAGATTGCATATTTAGGTTTAAAGAACATGATTTAAACTTCAGATTTGCATGTATGTCATGCTAGTTAATCATGATACCATGCCATGCTTAGATTACGCATGTTTAGGTTTATTTTAAAGTATGATGCATACTATGTTTTTGTTTTCATACTTTGAATGTTTATGTGTTAAACATACTAAAATTATTTTTTATTAGTATATATTATTTATGTTTCATGAGTATTAAATTTATTCAAAGATGTTGAGATTAAGAAACACATACTGTCACAGTGAACATGAGAGTTACTATGGGTATTCTTTACATTTGATTAGTTCACATGGGTGATGTTCTAAAATATTTGGAATGTGGGTTAGGCCCTAAATCTAATAAAACTTGTCATAACGAATATTTTTTTACTCAAGGGAGGTATTTTGATAAAGAACATCAAGTGCCTTAAAACACTCGATGTTCTTTTATTTTCTTTTATTTTTTATGTTTTAAATATTCATGACACCATGCCATGCCTAGTTTTCATGCTTAGGTTTAATTTGAATTGTCAAGCATGCTATGTATTATTTTCATGTTTTTTGAATGTTTTATTCTTAATTTTACTATTCTAATTCTAGGTTCAAGAATATGTGAGAATCAAGTTTAAGAGTTCGAAGTTTGTGTACCATGTACTGTCATAGTAATCTAAGTGATGCTATGTGCATTCTTTACATATATTAAGTGTATATGGGGATCATCACTATATGTGGATCGGTATAACCCAAAATATTTGGAATGTAGACATGAGATCCTTATTATAATGGAATATGACAAGATGAATTGTCTTTCCATCCAAGAATGAAGTATTTTGATAAGAACATCAAGGATTAGAACTCCTTTCAGTCTTAATGTCAACAATAACCAAAGATGTTATTTGAATCGCCTAATTGTTTACAAGTGCTCGAATTTGGATGTGTTTTTTATTTGAATTAGTGGAATGATCCACTAGGCTATATGCTCATCCCTTCCCCTCTTAGTTTTTTTGGAAATTGAATTATGAAGACTACTAAAAATTAGATAGGGTTTTAAATTTGGAAAGTTTATACGTAAGGGCATGTTGCCCAAATATTGATTATTTAAATTAATATTTTCGTTGACATTAGTTTTTAATTTGACTTATGTACTCTTTCTTTTTTGAAATTCAAGTATATAATTCTTTATTACTTTATTGAATGAATAAAGATTCAAGATTTTTTTATCTCCTCGTAATAGTCTTATTAAATTAAAGTTAAATTGTTTGGGTTGTATGATCATTATGAATTAATAAGACTTGAGATAATTAAATTAGAATTTGATGCAAGTTGTGTACTTATAAATGTAACATGGCTCGGCCTATCTGTTAATTAGCTAAACAATCAATTCTCGGAGGTTGGGGTGTTACAAGCGGGTCTTGGGAGGCCTTAGTCGTTGAGAGATTTGAAAAATTGTGTGGGGGTAGTGAAATCTCTGAGTGGAAGCTGGTGTTGATGGATGAGGGTGGTGTGGGATGCTCAAACTTAGAGGCATGGGTGAAAACTAAGAATTTTTCTATGCTAGCATGAACTTGTATGATTGAATGATTGAACGATTGATTGAATGCATGCTCTAATTGTTTGAATTTCACAAAAGTATATGTCAAATGTATTTTGATTTGGAAACTAAAAATCATGTACCCAACATATAATGCCTGAAAACTCTATATTTAATGAAATGAAATTCAAGATCAATTTAGTGAAATTGGGTGTAAAATGAAAATGGGCTCATTTCAAGGCTAAATTTGATAGGTTTCTGAAAGTCTCATTTGATGACCCTTAGGTACCCAAGACAACTTGAAACGAAGTAAGGTGACATGAACCAACTAATTGGACAACATATTCGAAAAGCAGCTCAATTGATCAAGATTAGGGTTTTCATTTGCCAAATGCCTTCATGGGCTCCAAATTAGAAAGAATTGACATTTAGGATACTTCAGGGAATCAAAATGACCCAAAATGAAATAAGATGACATGCATTAACAAAATAAACAACATATCCAAAAATTAAAACAATTGGCCAAGATTTGGATTTTCATTTCGTAGTACATTTAGTGGGTTCTAAATAAGGAAAGTAAATGAAAACTAACTTGGCCAAAACATATATTGAAATTCTTAAATTTTTCATGTGATTCCAAAATGATACGTTATAAATCATAATTATTTGTAAATAAGAAGATATTAATTTTTATTAAATTTTTGTGGACCCACGAATGCATGGCCACCCCTAAACATGTGCAAGTCACATGAGTGGAACACCATGATCATGTGCACCCTCCCCCTACTAAACCTCAATGGGATGTTTCCATTATTTGAAACCATGAAGAATGATCTCATGTGCCATGTAAATGATCAAGTATGCCCACACCTATAGAAAGCATGAACAATGATTCTATGTGCCAAGATAAATGATCATGTATGTAAAGGTTACAAAAAAAATGCCTCATATGTGTGTGTAGGCACGCATGTGACAAACCCAAGATAGAAGTTTAGTAGAGAGTGGCTGATTTAAAGAGATATAGAAAGAGTCCTTCACCTAGGAAAATTCAGAAAATAGAAACTTACGTCATGCTCACATGTGAAGCCAAAAAGGAAGAGAATCCAAGGAAAGTAAGAAACATTCTAAAGCTTTGTTTTTGTGTGCCCATATTAGAAACTTATTTGATTTAATAAATTACAACATACTAGAATGTTTTCCTACTGATAGAGGATGTCCAAGAGAGATTGGATTGCATTTTAAACCTTTAATTTTGTTCAAAGACATAAAAGAAACAAATAAGGTTCAATGATTTTGTTTACACTTGCATCGGAAACCTTAGTGGTCCCAGTTGTCCAACCATGAGCTCACTTGCCCAAATTAACGCAAAACGTCCTCATTGTGCTTGGAAAGATTCTCATTGTGTGTGATGTCCAAACCGTCCTCATGGTGCTCAAGAACATCTGTATAAATCCCCTCTTGCTCTCATGCTTCTCATCCCAAAGCAAAGAGTTGACACTTCCCTCTTTGTTTGTTCTTGCCCTCTTCTTGGCACCTCATCTCACTTCTCTTTTGTCTCTTGTGTGAGAAGTTTTGATTTCAATATTTCAGAGAGTTGTTTAAGTGGTGTTTGTTGGTGGTTAAAAGTTCTTGAATTTGTAAAAGTAGTAGATAAGGGGAACCTCTGCTGGATTCAACAAGAAACTCAAATTAAGGTGAAGGAGATTTCTAGAACTTCTATCCTATTATTTCAAATTTCTAGCATGTTTATGCATATTTATTTTTTAGTTTCAACATGGTTTATATTAGTTTCAACATGTTTAATCATATTTTAATTTCAGTTTAGCATGCTTTTATGTTTTAATCACTCGTCAGAGCATACCATGCTTAGAATCCATGTTTAGGATTTATTTCAAAGTTTCAAGCATGTTATATAATGTTTTCATGATTTTTCGGTTGTTTAAAATTCTAAAATTTATATTCTGAATTTCTTTTATGATTATATGACCTTAAAGATAAGAAAGTGAGGATAAGAACCACGTACTATCTTAGTGACCCGTATGGGTGCATAGGTATTCTTAACATATGCTTGGAGTGTGTGGTTGCAAAGTACAATTAAAGGATACTTAGTATATGACATTCAATGGAAAGTAAGAAAAAAATGTCTTTCCACCCTAAAGAGGGATATCTAAATTAAGAACATCAAGGGAGTAGAACCCCTTTTAGTCATAACATCAACTTAAACAAATTTGATATATGAATCACTTACTGTTTGAAAGTGCGTAAATTTGGATGTGTTGGAGATTTTGAAATAATAAGCTAGTTGTTTGATGGATGATCTATTAGGTTATGTGTTCAACCCTCTCTTTGTAACATTTTCAAGAAATTGAATATGATGGCAATGAAAATTTGATAGTAGCTATGTTTAGAAAGCTTTTATTTTCTTTTATTCAATGTAAGGGCATGTTGCCAAGTTTTGTTTTATTATATTTCTGCTAAATGTTTATTTTTAATTAAAGAGTTATGTACTTAAGTTTAAGCACAATTAAAAGTGTATTCATGAGGAATTTCAATAAGTGTTAGAACAAATGAATTTAGATGCAAGTTTTGTACTTATAAATGTAACATAGGACCCAACCCACCTTGTAGATGAGCTTAAACCTGTTTCTAGGGGGTTGGGGTGTTACACAACAACAATAAAGGGGCTTGAAACCCTCAAAAAGAATTTAGAAACATGAACTTATAGCCCACTAAACAAATTAAAAACCTAGAGATATGAATCTATTGTCGCAATAACACGAATGAAAGGAAAACTTGAAGAAACAAATACTAAGAAGACTTTTACTTGTAGATACTAGTCGAATCCAAAAGATATGCCACCAAAGCTGTCGCATCTTATGAGACTAAACCACGAGGACAAAAAGCAAAAACTAATGCTACTGAGGCTCAAAATGAGAATATGCTGACTCTGGAGTTGTTAATAGAGATTAGCAAGAGAATTACAAAGTAGATTATGAGAGAACTACCTTAGATGTTGCCACAAGCAGCTCCATAGCTACAAATATAGGAGTGAATTCTGGTACAACAGCTGGTGCCTGTACCTTAGTTTTTTTTGTTTGTTAGAGAGCATGATGGCATTGAGGATAAGGAACAAAGGGACAAGTTGATGAAGTTGCAAAATTTTACCCATCTCAATTTGGCGGCACGTCTGACTGCATGATGATGGACCATTGGTACCAAGAGCTTGATGAGCATTTGGATGTGTTAGGAGCAACAAGTCCCTGTAGACTTGCGTTGGTTACCCATCAATTTAAGGGACTGGCTAGGAGTTGGTGGAGAATATTGAAGGTAGATTCAAACACCAACGTAAGACAAATGAACTAGGAAGAGTTTAAGAAAAAATTTTATGAAAAATTCTTTCTTGGGGACACCCCAAGGCGAATGTAGTTGCAATTCATCAGATTGACCTAACAAGACATAATTGTGGCCAAGTATGCATCCAACTTCATTGAATTGGCCAAATTTTTGCTTAAACAAATTTGGGAAGAAAGGATGAAAGCAAACTGATTCATAGAGGGTTTAAAAATTGAGATCCAAAAGGGAATAATACCAATAGGCCTAAAGACCTATAGAGAAGAGGTCGAGAAGGCACTTGTTGTGGAAGGAGAACTCAATTTTGAGCAGAAGTTGAAGAACAGAAGCAAGAGACCCAGTGATAACAAATATTACCAAGGAAACAAAAAGAAGAAGAGTACTTATCAAAACGATGGCAAAAAAACACCTCAGACTTAGAACCAATCTAGACATGCAACAAAAGAAAAGTTGGAGCATGCCATACATCAAGGACTATGCTTCCATTGTCACTAGTCAAGATATATAGTGAAGTTTTGTCCTACAAAGTGCTAACTCCACAATAGCAACAACCATAAAACTATTAAGGAGGAGGACAGAATGGTCGTACTCAGGGTAGACAACAACAACAAAATGCTCACCAAAAATAGAATTAAGGCCATGGACAAAACTAGGCTAGAGTACTTGTCATTACTGATGTTCAAGAGGATCAAGTCCCTATTGTGGAAGATACAATCCTGTTATTTAGTGTTGCTGTAAAACTTTTGTTTGATTCAGGTTGTACAAATCATTTGTTGCCGAAACATTAGTAGATAGGTTGCAACTAGTAACGAAAACCTTACCTATGACTTTGAATGTATCTACACCCATAGGAACTATAGTATAACTTTCAACCCCCAATACTTTCAATATGACTTAACTACAAGGCAGACCAAGCCGATATTATATTTACAAGTACACAACTTGCATCACATTCTTTTTCAACTATCCTAAGTATTATTAATTCATAATGAACACACAACCCGAATAGTTTAATTTGAATTTAAAAAGACTATTCTAAGGGAGATAAAAGAAATGCTCCAATCTTTATTTGTTCAAAAAAATAAAGAAGTACGCATTTGAATTTCAAATAATAAAAGTGTACAAAACTCAAATTAAAAACTAAATTTAGCGGAAATATCCTAATTTCAACAATCAAAATTTGGGCAACATGGTGATACATATTAATTTTCAAATTTAAAATCCTGTCTAATTTCAATAGCCTTTATGATTCAAATTCATCAAAATAACAAAGGAATGGGTGAGCAATTAGCCTAGCGGATCATTCTATAAATAACTAAATTATTAATTTAAATCAAAAGCACATCCAAATTCAAACACTACCATACATTAAGTTATTCAAACAATATCTTTGATTATTATTGAAGTTAAGACAAAAAGGGTTTCTAATCCTATCATACTCTAAAAACTCCGTACCAAATGAAACGAAATTCAAAGTCTATTCAGTGAAATTCAGGTGCAAAAGAAAATCGATCTTGTTTTAGGGCTAAATTTGGCAAGTTCTAAAACTCTCATTTAGTGACCTTTAAGAATCCAAAATCACCTGAAATGAAACAAAGTGACTTGAACCAGGCAATTGAACAACATATTAAAAAATTAGCTCAATTAGTCAAGATTAGGGTTCTGATTTTGCCAAAACACCTTCCGGGGTTTAAATTCGGAAATAAATGGGATTCAGAATGACCCAAAATTCCATGGGATGGCATAAACTAACAAGACACACCACATATGCAAAAATTGGGACAATTGGCCAAGATTCGGGTAAAGTACCTTCAATGGGCTCTAAATAAGGAAGCTTTCTAAGAAAAAATGCCTTGGGCCAAACTATGCCTTAAAATTTGTGCCTTGATCATGTGGATCCAAAACTATAGGTTATACACCTAAATTCCTAGTGGTTAGGGAGATATTAATTTGTTTTAGATACATGTGAACCCTTGAAGGCATGGCCACCCAAAGCATGTGCAATTCATATGGGTGGAACACCATGATCTTATGCACCCCGACCCTACCCAATCACCTTGGGAACATCTTTTCTCATTTGAACACATGTAAAATGATCTTATGCACCATATTGATGATTCAATACACCCATAAGAGGCGTCACCTATAGAAATCCATAAAAGGATGATCCCATGTATACCATGTAGTGATCACGTGCACCTTATTGCCAATGAAGCCAAAACTGGCCCACATAAGTGTAGGTGTGAGTTTGCACATGTGACGGTCCTTATTAGAAGATTCTAGAACAAGAAAGATACTCTTGATCTCATCCTAGCCGTCACCTTGAAATGAGGAAAATTAAGATGGAAAGTGTATATATAGTGATCTCATATACACATGGCGCCAAGATTGAGGGATTCTCTCCAAGAACACCCAAATTTGATTCTAGCATCAAAGGGAGAGTTTTCATGTACAAGATTTGAAAATCAGAGTGTGATATGGTGTCTCTCATGCTTTGATATCATACACCCACCAGCTGGACGTCCAAAAGAAAGAGAAGAAAAACATGCCTTTTTGCCTAAGTGTGATGAGCAAGCAAAGGAATCAAAGGGGAAAGATATGAGAGAATATTCACTATCTATGGGATGTCGAAGACCATTTAAGAAAAGTTCTAGAAGAATTTTGGTCTCTAAAATTGAATTAGAAACAAAGACTAGCAAGATCACTAGTGGGCCCACAAAAGAGATATACACACATGCCAAAATATGCACACTTACCATATACCACCTTTAGTGTTTGGAATGTTGCCCAAATGAGAGTGGCTGCCCTAGCTATCCTAATAGCTGCCCATGGACGTCCCTTAGTGTGTTTGAAAACTATAAATACCCCCCTTCATTGTTCAGAAATCATTCATTCCAAGAGCAAGTGAAACGCCACTAGTGTGTTCTCTCCTTCTTCTTTTTATTCCTCTTCTTGACGTTTCATTTTGTGCCTAAGGAAGGGCTTCTAGTTTCACAATTTTAGTGTTCATTAGAGAGTGATTTTGTGAAGGCTTAAAGTGACAAAAATGTGGGGAAACGCTGCTGGATTTTTGGGAAACATCTAAAGCTAAGGTGGAAGTTGCCCTCTTAAACCTATTTCATATTTAGGCTATTAACATGTCCATTTCGATTGATTTGTTTTTGCAAAAAATTTTAATGTTTGGTTTCATTTCTATCCCATTCATGCAATGTTTCAGATTCATAAATGTTTAAGATCATGCCTATTTTTATGATCATTCATGGTAGTACCATGTTTAGGGATGAGTTCCAAGTTTTGGTGCATGATTTTGAATAATGAATGAGTTATTTCATGTATTCTTAAATTCTAAAATTTATTTTCCAGTTTATGACATGATCTAAAATATTATTATTATTTCTTGAACATGAGATCTAAGATCAGAAAAATAGTTATAGAAGCCACGTACCATCATAGTTGTTTGAGTAACACTGTGGGTGTTCTCTTCTTTTGATTAGTTCATAAGGTTTATAACACCTAAGTGATTGGTTGGTAGGTTAGAATCCCTAACTCCAACATCTAATGAAATAGACTAGGAAATGTCACTTTTCACTCTAAGGAGGCACCTAGTTGAGAACATCAAGGGTTGAAAAACTCTTTTGATCTAAATTACAACTTACACAATCTAAATGCTTGAAACGCCCTAATGGTTGAAAGTGGTTGAAATATGTATGTGTTAATGTCTTGAATATGAGGATACTTGTTTAACATCCATTGAGATTTGTGCTTACTTTTCCTTTAACATTTTTCAGGAATTTGAACTTGTGAAGAAGAATGTGGGATGCCCCCCTTTTAGAGTCCTTTTACATTGAAATTTTCTATGTAGGCCACGTTTGCCCACTTATGTCTTTAATTTCGTTGTAGACATTGCTATTTTTATGTACTCTTCTCTATAATTAAATAAGGAGTACGAATATCCTTTTATATCTTATAATATAGCCTTGCACATTTTTTTTTTATTAAGGCATGGGATATTGGGATTAGAAAGTAAAGTGTGTGTCACTTTAAAGTAACACCAGACCCACCTGCCAACTGGTTAACTCCATTGTTTAAATGGGTAAGTCTATTGACTAAATGGATAAGTCCAATTAAGAACACTCCCTAGTTGAGTGTTAGTCATTTTATTGCCCTACCTTTTATTTTGAAATTAAAAAATGTTTTTAGAAAATATTTTCAAAAATGAAATAAATATTTTTGAAATGTTTTGGTTGGATACAAAGACTACAAGTTGAGCTGATAGTGGGTAAGTCTTGTCCCAAGTAAAGTTAAACGTTGAAAGAGAGGTGGGTTATCCCGCCCTCGAAAGCACGGTTGTTAAGAAGACTTCAGCCTCGCTATCCAATCTGGAGGTTGTCCCACTAGCTTATATGAGTAGTCAAAGTTGAAGAATGTCCTTACTTTGAATAGAAGCAAATTAGAAGGTTGGAAAACTAGGACAAGAAATTTGAAGATGCCAAAAGTAGTAACATGACTAGACAAGGGTTGTGAGTTGTAACACCCCAACCCCCACGTTCTTTGATTTGAGAGTTGGACATAACCACCATTCCTTTTGACGGTGGACTTAACCAATTGGCGAGTCGGGCCGGTGTTACGTTACAAGTCACACACACTTGACTTTCTATTTTTCAATACCACATGCCTTAGAATAAATTCAATAGTGCAATTTCACATTTATAAAATCAAGGCATTTAAAGGTAAAGAAAATTCAACTTCTTTATTAATAAAAGAAAGTACATAACTTTCTAATTCAAGAATAAACCATTACATTGTTTATCAAAAGAGATTCATAAACTCAAAATTTAAAATCAAATTTCAACGGAAGTCTTATTTCAAAATTGGGCAACATGCCCTTACATTAAAAAGAAACTTTAAGAAAATGGAAACTTGCTAAAAAACTATCCAAAATTCCATGATCTTCATGATTTCAAATTCCTGAAAAATAAAAGGAAGGGGTGAGCACAAAGCTCAGTGGATCTTAATTAAACAACCATTTTTCAAACTCAACT
>JAJIYU010004784.1:0-23632 GCA_030144865.1 Tinospora cordifolia
TAAAGAACCACTATGTCAACCTAAAATAAGAGAGTATAATTGTGTTTGGATAATTCTTATGTAATATTATTTTTGTTTATCATAGTTTATGAATGAAATAATTTATATTAAGGTGACGTGGTAGTATTTTACATATATTTTATGTCATGTCATATGCCATATAGGCGCTACCTTGGTAGTTAACTGTGTGGATTGTATAAATGTTAGATTTGTAATAAAATTGAAAAGGTTCATAAAAGTTAAGATTAATTTGTAAAAATGTGAATACGTTGAAATTTTTTGGTGTATTAACCCTTATTCAAATGAAATGTTTTTGTGCCTTCACTAGATTTACTCACTAAAACTTGGCTACCATTGAGTTGTCCACTTGATTACCCTTAAGGAATACAGGAGAAATGATTTGAGTATAATCCTACAGATTTGACCACAAATTTATCTTAAATTAAATTAAAGACAATGATAAAACTCCTTTTTTTTTTTTTCCTATTTTGTTAACTTCAAATTGAGAGTCATCAGATTTTCTCAAATAATATAATCATGGCTTTAATTATTAAATTATCCTCGAATTATGTAATTATATCTGGACTTATGTATTAGATATATGATTCCAAAAAAATTAAACTTAAGTATAATATAAATAAAGTATGTTTCTGAATTGTTTGTCCTACCTTTCTATGATTAACAAGATCAATCGGACGCTTAATAAACATAGTAACGCCTTAGCAGGATAGCTTATGACCTGTATTATCATTACTGTGTCTGTAGATAATAAAAATTAGAGACTTCAGCGTTGAAACCAGTAGAAGCTTCGTTCAGGTTCCGAAAAACCGCTAGTATTACATCTGAGCCTGGTTTCGGATCATTTCGAACACAGACTAGGGTTTCGGCTGCGGTCTCCATCGCAGATTTCTTGGGGAGGAAGGAAGAAAAGCAGCATAAATAGCGGTTGTTATGGCGATGAGAACCGGCGCAAGAGGAGTTTCTCTGATTCGCGCAATGGAAGGATCTCGAAGAGTTCCTCGTTACTTCAGTGATGATAAAGGAAGGGTTCTGAGCGAGGAAGAAAGAGCAGCTGAGAATGTGTACATTCAGGTTTTCTTCCTCCTTTTGGTTTACATTTTCATCTTTCTATCTGCGCTATTTTGATTTTTGTTTTTTGGTAAGATTGGTTGGTTTGGCTTTGATTTTGTGTGTTCGTGAAGAAAATGGAGAGGGAGAGGATGGAGAAGAAGAAGGCCAAGGCTGAGAAGGAGAAAGCAGCAGCTGAGAAGGAAAAATCTGAAAAGGTAGAGATTCTGTGTGGTTTTGTTGTCTTTTAATGTCATATGTTTCATGTTTCAACGTGTTTCTTGTTATTTTACTGATTTTATTGCTCTCTTGTTGATGTTTTTTTTTTCTGTTCATTGGTAAAGGATCGTAGCTGGTCCTTGAGATTTATTTTATTACGTTAAGTTCATTGGTCACAAATCAAAATCTCGAGATCATATTATTCCTTGTAGTTTTTATTTCCCATTTCCTCGCAAAGGAAGATAGTGATTTCGTGTAGTTTCCTGCTTAGATTATTTCTTTTGGCAGAGTCATTTGCTTGGTGATTGCGTTTTATAATTAGATTTTAAAACACAATATGATGATATTTAGTTGATATAAAGGGACTGGGATGCATTTTTTGTTAATGATAGATGTTTTTGTTCTGATGCTTGGACAGGAGAAAAAAAAAACTGCATTTGCCTTGAGTTACTTCAAATCCCTGGCTATTGTTATTTTACATCAAGTTTTATTAATATTGAAAATGATTTAGATTTGTCGTGCCTTGAGCATTTTATTGCTTTTTGATAATACAATCAATTAAGCTTCAAGTTAATTTAAGTTGAACTTTAGTTTTTCAAGATTGTTGTATGTTATGAATCAACAAGGAATGTAAAGTGGATAATGCACAGTGATTTATTGTCGTTTGATCCCCTTGATCTACTTTGCTACCTTGTTCCCCCAAATAGGGTTTGTAATCCAATTCTGTGATCTATATAATTGTATGACCTAAAGCTATGCCAAGCTTTTGTTCTCAATCTTGCCTAGGACAATCCCCTTGGTCAATTACACTTTCTAAGTGCAAAGGAACCTTGCTCTACCCCTAGAATACAATCAGGTTCTCTTTGAGTATAGTGTGTTGGTCTTATAGGGATGTGAACTTTTTATGAGTCCTATAAAAACACAAAAACAATTCAATCAAATCAATCTCCCTTACAACTGGATAGATATTGATATTCAACTAACATATCACAAAGTCAATCTTAATGAAATGAATGAGAAAATCTTTTAATGAGTGTTTTTGAGTTTGTAGAAATTAGGAACAAGTAAATCTAATTTTGATGCATATGAGCTCAAGTTTCAAAAGCAATGGTACAAGTAATGATTTCAACACTATGGTTTCAAAACAAAGGCACATACAACATGAGACACTTTAAAGGTGTTATTTAAACTTGTTGAAAGCAAATGCTCTTGGTCTCTACACTAGGGTTATTCATAGAGATGATGAAAATTTTATTCAAGAGCCCTAAAGGGTAGTATATACTTTAATCAACTCTCAATAAATGTATTTCACCAACCAAAATATTGAAATTTAAAGCTTACTATCGGCTCTTGAATAATATCTAAACGCCCTTTGTGTTGAATGATCTCTTTTCAAGATGTTGCTTCTTCAAGATTGATGAATGGTTTGTTGTGGGTAAGCAAGTTGTAGATCTTTTAAAATCACAAAACCTGAGAAATTTTGAGAGTTTGAGCACCAAAAATCTCTTCATTCAAAAAATTGTATTCTCTTGATCCTCTTGAATCAAGATTGATGAAAATACTAAAAAATAACTAAAATTAAATTTTATTTATTCAAATACTTTCAATATAAGATATCGTTTTCCTCATAGCAAAAAAATCCTATTTATAACAAATTTGCAAAAAGAAGTCCCACTTAAATAGATGGGTTCATACAACGTGGTTGATGAAATTACATTTGTGGTTTGATTTACCCCCAGCGATTTAAGTTGCAGGTAAAAATTAAAATTCTAGTGAAATTGCCCTTAAATTAGACTAGATCGTTTAAAAAAAAAAAAAAACATTTGTCCATTGAAAGAACACTAAAAACCATTTTTACCAATTAAAAAGAGCCACTTTTATGATTTAAAAACAAAAACTTTAAAAAAGACCTCCTGTCATCAAAAAACCCAATGCAAAGCCGCTATAAGGTATGGGAGGTTTTTTCTCTTTTGTCCAATTTGCTCAAGGTCTCATTTTTTATTATTCAATCCAACTAAGATAGGATCTTTGAGGTGTGTTTGAAGGATGAAACAAAAATCCAAATTTTGTATTGCGTTTCTTGAAATCCAATGATTATATCTAGTGGAATAAATCACAAATTAAAAGCAAGATATTATACTTTGTTGTAGAAATCTAATATAACATTTAAAATGCAAGTAAAAGTCCTGAAACTAAGGTGTACATTCAAGTCACTGTTGTATCCCAAATCCTACAATTCATTGATTTGATTGGCTGGGACCCTAACAATTCACTTCTAATTCACAATTCTAACTACCATAATAGGCTTGCAAACAAATACACAAAACAGAAAGAGAAAACATAATGATAGTTAAAAAAAAAAAAAAAAAAAAAAAAAAAAACACATTTTGGGCATGTTTCAAATGCCCATGCATTATATAATCAAAAGTTGTTTTGCAGCTGCTTGATGCCACATGGTCTTTTTTGGCATCACATTGCATTTAGGGCTAATTTACTGCCTCAATTTCTGATCTTGGTGAGCAAAGGAATGCTATTATCTAATTTTGAATTTCTCATATGTAGTCCAGTAAAACTTTTTCAGATTATATGTGTAAAAGATTTAGTGTAGCAAAATTTTTGTGTAGGTGAGCTCCCAAAATCATCATGGCGCAGTCCATATGAAAAAAAGGAATATAGTTATTTTGATAGGGATGCCCCTGCATATTAATTATGATCACCAGGATAGTCCTTGATCATTAAATTGATGACAGACACCCAGCCTTTGTCTTTAGTCAATCCACGTGCACCTTTCCTTGTCTTTTGCTAACCCTTGTTTTTAACTCTTACACACAATATCAATTTTGTCTATCCTCCATTTCTTTTACACTCACGAACAGATCATGCACTAATAACTCTAAGCATGTCATGAGTCATGACATGGATTTTAGAATGCTTTTATTTCCTTTTTCCTTTTTCCCTATTTAGTTGATATAACCATTATTTTGTTTGTAGTTACATTAGTGTACAACAGCCTATGTTGGTCGGGCTCTTGTACAAGTGGGTGTCAAATGCAAAGACACAAATCTAGGATCTAGGTTTG
Organism: Tinospora cordifolia; assembly: GCA_030144865.1. Taxonomy (NCBI): domain Eukaryota; kingdom Viridiplantae; phylum Streptophyta; class Magnoliopsida; order Ranunculales; family Menispermaceae; genus Tinospora; species Tinospora cordifolia. The sequence continues at coordinate 4,367 of JAJIYU010004784.1, forward strand.
TCTGTTTTAAATTGTGGGAATTGTATCCTTCGCTAAAATGTGTTTCGAAATTGGGGCATGAATACCTTAGATTTATGTTCTTTACAGCCCATAGCGTCTTTTAGTTTCTTTATTTAATTTCTTCTGTTATTTACAATCCAAATTTTGTGAACCATCACCCTATTAGTCATTTTATTGTTTCTCTTCCTTTTTTTTTTCAAAGAATTTGCATAGCAATATTTCAGGATTAAAAAAAAAAAATGTTTGGTGCATATTCCAACCTGTCTTTGTATTATGAAATCCTCGAATGGATAGCCCGGGTTAAAGTAAATAGTTTTAAGTAACAAAGACAACAATAGTGTTAGTTAGCATTACTTCCTGTGGACTCTGACTTTGCAGGTTGAAATTTGATCGACTGGTTGATGACTAGTGAACTTATTTCTAACGATTTACGAGTTGATGAGTATTGTCAGTCTGAGATTAGTCATTTTTGGAAAGACTTAAGAATATATTTTTCTAGGGGCCCCAAATATTTGTGTGATTGTATCTGCTTCCATGTTAATGAGAATATTCCGACCAACGGTTTCTGCATCTGTTTGACAATAAAGGAGCTTCATAAGCCAAGTTATTACTCAGACCCTTTACTTTAGTTTGACGTACCCATGTCTAACACAATATGATAGAACATGGGTATGGGATATGGATTTGACACTGAAGATTTTTAAAATATTACTAAATAAGCTCTGCAATGGACAGAATAGCAACTATAAAAGAAGATAGTAAGCAGATAAAATTCACTTCAAAAGAAAAATAGGAACAACTAACATATAATATAGCCGGTCCCCATATTCCAAAATTTTAAAATAGAGGATTGATGAGTAACATAGAATATGCATGCCATATGTTATCAACCCAAAGAAGTGAGCACGGTATTTTTAAGATCCAGTTCCAAAAGAATAAAAAGAAAAGAAAAAGTGATAAGTGTTTTCAGAGTGGCTTCTGACGGTTAATTTCGATGAGCAAATTTGATGTTAGAAGGTCTCTCTCCCAGTTACTCAAATGTTTTTGTTATTTAGCTGGTAATATATTAGCCTCCGATGCAAATTCTCTTCTAAGACTTTTCTCATGAAAAGAGAACAACTTCAATTAGCGGGTAAGTTCAGATGGCACATTGTCCAGGAGTAGAAAGGTTACCGATACACTTATGATGGCTCAATATCCTTCGTTGATTGCTGTTTCTGTGTTACTTCGGCTACAATTTAAGAGTTTGTATCTGTTTATTGTTCCTTTTCTCAGTTGGAAATGCAGTTCAGCTGGACTGACATTTTATGACCGGAACTTCGATTGTGTTGCTTATTGTGTATTTACTCTCTTCTTTTTAGAAGCCAGAATAAGAGGTCCATAAAGATTAATCCAGCTATGACCCAGATATCATCAACCAAAGCTGTTGCAATGTCGGTAGGGACAACGAATAAATGAGTGTGGTCTTGCTAAATGACTATGAGAAAGAGGATTTCTGCTACTGTACTCTGTAGAGACAACGTTGTTCTATGAACTCTTAGTTCATGTGATGATGTGAATCTGGACTTTAGACTTGTAAATTTGTTGAAATACTTTGCAAAATAATGGATTGGCACATTTTGCTGTTGGAGCTTGAGATTTGTGAAATTTCAAAACTTGGGCGTTCAAAAAAAAAACAAAAAAAAAACAAAAAATCCCTTTGAGGCATAAGCAGGATGGTGCTATGTCTCAACGAGAAAGAGCACCAAGTTGCTCTTGGTGCTTGGCAAAAAGTGTGAATTATTGAGTTTGATTCTCTCATGTTAGCCACTAATGGCGTGTTTTATAAGTGGATTAATTGAGTGAAGCTTGGACGTCAAATTTAAAAGAATTGGAAGAACTTTGGAATTGAGTCAATCACTTATTGGTATTCTCATGCTCTTATGTTGTATGTGGAAATGATGCGTTTTGTTTTACCGCTTACTTTTGCTATATTTTTTTAAACTAATTGTGGCAGTGTGCGCTTGTTTGGTATTGATTCAAAAGCGTGGTGTAACTGAATTTAATATAAAAAGCTCTAAGTTTTGGTGTTCAGAAAAATAGTTTATGTGATTTAAAAAAAATGTTTTGTTTGTTTAAGATTATGTTTTGAGAAAAATGACTATAAAAAAATGAATGTAGAAGATATGATTATAAAAATAATTTTAATTATATTTTTTATAATTTATAAAATGTGATTTTAAAAATTATAGTACTGTTTGATATAACTTAAATTGAATAATTTAATAGTAAATTGTTAAATTTAACCTTTTAATAAAAAGTAATTTTTTTTATTGAGAGTAAAATAATAATTTAGTATAATTTCAATGGGACAAGTTTGTTTATAGCTAGTTATTTTAAAAGTGATTATTTTGGCGATGAGATTATATAAGCTATTTTTATGGTTAAAATTATCTGTTATGCACTAGCTTTTGATAATTTCTTACCTTCACAGTATGCTATTAAAATTGTCTTTAATAAGGAAATTTTCACTTTTAATATAAAAGGTTAAAATTGTTAATTCATTAAAAAACAATTATTTCACGTTATAATAAATGGTATTATAATTGTTAAAAATATTTTTTTAATAAGATACAACAAATACAATTAAAATTTTTTTAATAATTATTCTGTATAATCAATTTTTTGAGACATAATTTTAACAAATAAGGACTACTTGGCATATATAGTAATTTTATTAGCAAAAAGCTTGTAATTATGAATTTTTTTTAAAAAAAATGGCAATGTTAATACGATGTTATAGTTGTAGAATTTATGTAATTCTAGAGGGATTGAATAATTTGTTATGCCCTTCGACATAAGTAATGTATATTTAAATACCTACAATTATTATCGTTACAATTACATAGATAACAGTAATTGCAACAATTAGATTAATTAATGTGGCTGATATTAAACTTCTATTGAATTTATCTTCTAAACGAATGAGGCTCATTAAAATAAATTCACAACATTAAGATAAATGGATAATTGTTATAAATGTTTGAATAACTACTTCTACCATTTAATATTTTATAACCTCCAAATTGTAATGGTCATTTTATTTCATGTAACCTATAGGGCATTTACTTGCTTTTTGTAATTACCATTATATTTATGTGTTGTAAATTGTATTTTTCATTTCACTATGACCAATAACATATATAAAGGGGTATGTATATTGTGAATGTTGTGCGAAGGTTGAATTCAAACTTATTATCAAGAGAATGAAAAATTGTTCACTATTTTTATTCTCTTAAGTTTGTCTTCCTATTTTCTTTATTTTTTTAAATAATTTTTTTTTATTTCATAACACGTTATCACCACCGTCACAATCTTGATGAAAATATCTTCAAGATGAAAGAAACAAGAATTTTGGAGGTGAAAGCTTGAAAATATATTTTTAATTTGTGAGAATAATTTTTATATTATTATTTGAATGATACATATCTTTTGTATATATGTATGATTTAACAATAAATTATATATAATGTCATTGATTAAGAAAGTATACCTTGTAATTGTGTCTTGTACGATCTTTTACATCATAAATCAAAAGTCAAAATATGATAAATAAATAATTTATTTAATATTTAATTAATCACTTATGAGCTATTCTTAATTTTCATACAAATTGGATTATAAGTTTGGGTTAGTAGTAGGTGAGTCTTGTCTCGAGTAAAGTTAAACATTGAAAAGGAGATGAGTTATCTCGTTCTAGGAGGTTGGTTATTTAAGAAGACTTTGTCTCATCGCTCTTTTCTGGAGGTTGTCTTACCAACTCGTATAAGTAGTATATTTTGAAAAGAAAAATCAAGATGTGGATATATTGTCGGGACCGCTTCTCTAAGCCAGGGGCGGCTCGACTGGCACAATGGCCCGATGAACTCACTCACCACGTTGAGTTCGCCCGACCAATGTTAAGCCCTTTTTTCCATCTCATACAATAGACGATATCAAAATAATTGGAATACTTAGAAGCGAAAGTGAGCAACATACGAAAAGAAAACATTTCATTACATATCTGTCTTGTTCAAAATACATAATTGACCATTTACACATATACAAGGAATGACCAACCTCTAAATCAAAGACCAAAAAGAAAGGGGACAGGAATTGTCAGGGAACTAGGCGATTATCATGGCCTTCCCTTTATCAGCCACCGAAGAACCTAAAATAGTGATAGAACAGTGAACCTAAAATTAACGTGGCTCAGTGAGTAGAAAGTCTAGCATGTCAACCATAACCAATACTTTAAAACAATGTATGTATACATGAGCAACAAAAATAATTAAAATTTGAATGCATGGCATAGTACAAAATAGTTATAAATGATGCAACCATTATAAAATCATTTCAAATCTATGCCAGTCAAAAACATATCCAGGCTAGGGTTAACTTATCAAACCTAACCTATGGTCATTGCTTGAGCGGGTCCTGAGTCAGGTGTACTACCCACTCGAAGCGAGTCGTAAGTTAGGCGTACTCGTCGAATACCCTACCCTAACGCTCAACCCTCGAGTGTCGTGACTCAAGCGGGTTCGGTGGCTAGGTGCACTGATCATATGCCCTAACCCTTGACGCTCAGTACCTGTGTATATCTACACAACTCAAAACCAATCAGATGTATCTAAATCTCTTGAAACCATTTAAACCATGTCATTTCACACAAGTTTTATGCAAGGAATACAAGTCACAGAAAACATCTGAATCAAATTACTCACCTCCGATCCTGCGCACCGATGTCCCGTCGACAACTGGCCTAGTCTCGTAGTGCTCACTCGAATCTGCATCAATTAAACTCAATCTCAGTTCTATCCATACTGTGGCTTAATCTCTAATCTCACTGTTCCTACTTAGTTTTGATCGACTCAAATCGTCTCGGTCAAGGTTCGGTCAATAGGCAAAACTTGGTCAAACTTAAGTCAACTCTGGTCAACGTGGTCAACCTAGTTACTCTTGGTCAATTTGTGCCCAAATTGGGTCATTTGGGTCAAAATTTCCAAAGTCCAACACTTAGCCTAATTTTGAGCTCTTTGCTCTCTTGCACAGTGAACTTGTCGATTTTCTTGCGATTAATCCGTAAGTTGAATTTACTCAAAATTTTCCAAATTTCATCTAAACTGCCTAAACCTTCATCTGAATTTTATTTCATGATATTTGGACACCATTTACTAAGGTTTCTAAGTGCATTAACAAGGACTGTGAAATCCTGTATTCCCTGTGATAGGTCACTTAATGAATTGGTTGACCTACTTCCCAAATTTAGAATGGCCTGAAATTTGGTACACATACTATGACATGTCCAGTGACATCTCTATTAAATTTCAGCTCAAATTACCTTCATTTGGTCAGTCAACTGGTCTCCTACTTTTCTATTTATGTAACAGATTGTTCAATGATTCAAATCCTCTATGATTTTCAAGTGCCTATCTACTCTAGTTTCAACACCAATCCGAGGTTGTTTCTTGCTATTTTGCAAGAGTTTAGATAATAGAATTTTGATTAATTAAGTCTTACCCAAAACAACAACAACTATAGTCATATTTACTCTCAAACACAACTTCAAAACATGGCATGCATAAGGGTGTTTTATAATTTTATCTAAGTCCCATAATACCTAACTAACAAGACATGTTTGCAAGCATATAAAGTCTAAACTATAGAGGCTTTTGGTTCAAGGTTTTTACCTTTTTGTAGTCCCAAGTATGAGGTTCGAAACGCCTCTGATTTTAGTCCAAATGGACACCTCTAGGTACCTTAAACACTGTCTCCAATCTGGTCCCAAAGTTTGCTTTCTGCAAAAATTGTCGAAACAGTTGATCAAACAGTCAGTTTCATAGCCTTATAAAATAGATTTAAAGTTCTTGTATTTGATTTCCACCACTTGGACATGAAACTAATTGTAACAAGGAAGAAAAATAGGGGTTTTATCTCTAGATCGGACTTGAAATGGCCTAGGAATCAACTCTCCAAACATTGATTCAACACAGTTTTTCTGTTTTCTGGGTTTGAAACATGGCGAACAACCTTTTTTCTTGACTGTTTTTCATCTTAGGTGTTGTGCACTTGGGAAAAGGGGCTGGGGCTCTTTGAGAGGGTTGTAAGAGCTTCAAAATGAGCCAAATTTTAGAGGAAACAGATGAGAAATGAAGAAGTTACAAGCTTTGGAATGTGAGGGGAAGGAGCTAGAAACTAGAAAATTTTAACTCAAGTGTTGGTTTTGTTGCATGGAGGGGGGTGTTTGCATGGCAAAACAAGGTGCCACATGGCCATCCTCGTAGCCCTTGAGCTTCCACGCAGGATGACCAGTTGGCATTTCTCATTGGCCGCATCAGGAGGCTAAGATTTGATGGCAAAACTATGGCTTCAAAACCATGTATTCCCATGGTTTTGCTGTTGAAAATTGCCCAAGAAAATCAATAAATTCAGCCAAAATACGTGAATAATTGAGTAGGGGGGACTTCTGGGTGTGTGGGCCGCTTAGGCAGGCAGGCCAGCCCACACGCCTGGGCCAGTTTAGCGTGGGCTGGGCTCACGCCTGAAGCCCAGCACGCACGGGCTACAACCTGTGCGCCTAGCAAATTCGGCCTGTGCTGCCAAATGCAAAATTTTTTTTTTTCTGTTTTATTTCTTTGTTTTCATTTTCATTTTTTTTCTTTTTCTATATAAACACACACACACACACATATCAATTTTTTTACATTTTTTTAAAATTATTTAAATCCTTTGATCCATCATTTTTCATCAAAATGTTCCAATTATACATTATTTTCAGATTTATCCAATTAATTTTTCTAAAAATTGAATAATCCACCAAAAATTACATTTTCTCTCAAGAATTTCATTAATTACTCCAAAACTTTCATAATTATTCTAAAAATTCCATAATCAATTCCAAATATTACTTCTCTCAAATTATATTTTTCTTATGATTTCATATATTTTTCTCCTCAAGATCGTATTTTTTTTCCAATTATTCTAAATTTTTAATAAATATTTTAAAATTGAGAAAAACTGAGATAAATCTATGTATTTTCATTTAAATTTCTGAAAATACATATATCAGACTGGAAAATTTTTGTGTGTTAAAACATGGGTTGTCACACATATACTTTCATTGGCTAATTTCCTAATATTTGATCTTACTTTGGAGATAATATATTATCTTTGTGTTTTTAACCACTAATCATGCATATATTGTTTGTGATTATTATTCAATTGCAATTATATATATGTGTTTATTTGTAGATTATATATAGAGGTTAAAAATATAGATATTTAATATGAAGAAAAAAAGGTATATATATATATATATATATATATATCTTATTAATGTTATGAAAAATGAATGATCCTTATGAATATAATTATTAAATTGCTTACTTTAGCATATGAGAAAAATAAAATGAAATAAAATTAAAAAACTAAAAAAATTTCGTCCAGGTGGCGTTGCACCTTTCTTGAAGTGAATTTTGGAATTGTTAATAATTATTGATTTTGATGTGGATATAATCGCTATAATATATGAAAAAAAATATTATAATGGTTGAGATAAGAATACTTTTGATACCATAGTGGTCATAGTTTTCAAATAATTAACATTATGTTATAAAACATTAATAGATTATAAATTAAATGAGATTATTTTCTAAATTAAAAAAATATCTAATATGATATTTTTATCTAATTTAAAATTGTAATTTTGATCATTTATTTTTATTAAGTCTATTTAGCTTGATAAAATATTTTGTTTATATCTCAAGCTACATGAAAAAATTATGTATATGAATGAAATTATTTGTGTTTATATATTTAAATCAAAGATCAAGACCTTGAAGGTTTTCAGACTCCACAACTCTTAAAATATTTAAAATTATTTTAATTATGTATATTGATTAAAATATTTGTTTTTATAAATTTAGATTCATATGAATAAAATAAAACTTTATGAATGAAATATTTATAGCTTGAAGCTATAAAAAATATAATAATAAAATAAAATAAGATTTAATGAAAATCTTATTATTTTTATTTAATATATTAAAATGTAAGAAATATTATGATTGATTGCACTTGAAGTTACAAATTTCATAAAAGTTATATAATGAAATTAATATTTTATAATTTAAAATCATTAAAAAAATACTATTTAAATTATTGGCTATTAAAATGAGTCTTGTTAATAGAAACTTCTTTTAGCACGAAGCTACTGAAAAGAAAAATTATCAAGTTGAAGGTTATGTACTTTGCAATTTAATAAAATTATAATTAGTTAGAAGTTACGAAATATTTTGAAATGTTAAAGTTATAATGGTCTAAATCTAACTAGATTAAGTTTTGCTTATAGACCCACATATCTAGAATTGTGAATTTCTAAATTAGCTTGAAACTAATTAAGAGTTGGTCTAGTGTTAATAGAACATCTTAAAAATATATTTTATCAATTTTTAAAAATAGATAATATTTGATTATTAATTAATATTGATAACTTTGACACTGACATTTTAGTTTTTTTATTTAATATATTGATTCAACATTTTATCTGTTGTTTCAAATTAATCTTATGACAATAATTATTGAAAGATTCATCATAATCAAGTTTACATATGAAGTCGTAATATTACCGAATGAATTAAACTTAAAAGTTTATTTTAATCACATGTTGAATAATATAATATTTAAATATTAAAGTTTGTCATGAAATAATATTTATATTAAAGAAAAAATATTATTTGTCATTGAATATGCTACTGAAGTAGCATTAAAACATTGCAGTGGTATTATAAAAAATGATGAAAAATCACTTTGTAATATATTTTATTTGACGTATGTCGTCAATGAAATTTTAAGAATCATAACTATGCGGTTATAGTTGTTGATAACATTGTTATACCCATGACTATTCCGCTATAGTGGAATAATGTCATTATTGCAATACATGAAATTAGAGATTATGAAGTGTTCGCATTATGTATCGGATAAATTGATGTTGGTTGGATACATGTGCCCTAATAAAAAATATGCTGAGATTGAAAATAGTATTGATGGCTCATGAAAAGCAAGTAGCACATTAACAAATGCAATATGTTTGTAGTAACAAAATAATGTCTTATATTTTTATTGAAATTACTTTCTAAGAGTAATTAGTATATTAACAAATAATTGCTCTTGAAGAGCAACTTAAAGATTAGTAAATAGTTGTTTTTTAAGAACAATCGATTTTTTCTTGGTTCATTATATTAAAATATGAGGTCAATTAAAATATATTTTGACTGAGAGCAAATAATTCTTTGACACAAATATATTTATATTTTTGACATGATTGGCGAAATGTTTTTTGAAACCTCAATATGATGCTTCTATTATATCATGATTTAATGAAGCAATTTTCTAGTCATTCGGGGGAGGAAACCAAATTTTGAGATAATTACGTGTAAAATTGTTAATGCAATTTGAAACTATATGAACATGAATATCAAAGGAGAAGTTGAAAACCAGGTGATAGTTCATAAGGTCAATCAGCTATGTAAACATGAATCTCAAAGGAGAAGTTAAAAATTAATTGGTAGTTCACAAGATTAATCATGTGCAAATTATAATCAGTTAGCCGATGCACAAGTTATTTGTGAAAATTTAACACACCTGAAGTGTGGTTAACTAGTCAAGTTTAAAGACGCATATGCAAAATATTCCAAAAGAGAAATAAAATAATATTCTGATTATATGTTCCATGAATTGAGAACTAAATATTCTATAGAATTAAGTACATTGGGGACGTGAGTATTCCGAGACACAAATATTTCTTGAAGAGATAAATTGAAGAATTAGACATTCTCTAAAGAGAATATATTCGATATAAATGTTCAATAAAAGGACATAAGTATGTATCGTAGGTGGAAGTATCATATATTCAATATATATATATATATATATATATATATGAAATATTGAATGGAAATAACTATTGCACATGATATTTATGATATTTTAAAGTATCAATTGATATTTCATAAAATGGGGATACCACACAATAAATTGTGAAATAATGTCGATATTAAAAATGAACAATTTAAACTTGTTGACAAATTAGAAATATTTTTTATCCCAACACTTAATAGTGTACGATGTGTTGGATACAAATGAATATTTTGTAAGAATTTCAAAGAAAATATATCCATGGACGATGATATATACAAAGAATCTCTGAAGGATTTAAAAAATCACCAAAGGATTTAAAATGCACGCTTGAAGTAAATGCTACAAAATATAAATTTTAGAGTGTAACAACTTGTATTTTTGGATATTAAGTCGATGAGTTCGATATGTATTTTCATGTATCAATTAATGAATTATAAATGAAAATACAGGATTTTACAGGAATTGTATAAATTAATATTATATTATAATATTCCACATTGGTTTGACTCCAGGGGGATTCCTGGGCTAAATGTTCATTCAAGGGTGTCTCATTGTGCTGAGCACTTTTGAGAGACTCAGGTTCGACTCTTGCCAAAAATAAAACCCTACACCCAGTCAGTGGTGGCTAAGGTGGGGACAATATCATCACGATGGGCTTGAGTTGTTACAAATGGTATCAGAGTCGCTTTGTGTGTACCAGAGGTGTAAATCTCGAGGATAAGATTGCTCCCAAGGGGGTAGACTGTAATATCCCACATTTATATGACTTCAAGAGGATTCTTGGGCTAAATGTTCATTCGAGGGTGTCTTATTGTGCCAAGTGCTTTTGGGAGACTAAGGTTCGAGTTTTGTCAAGAACAAAACCTTGCACCTAGTCAGTAATGGCTAAGGTGGAGACAATATCATCACTGTGGGCCCGGGTTGTTACATATATGTATGTATACAGTTATATAATTGATTATATAATGTTATAAATGTACCATTATCTATAATTAATGTTGTATAACATTATGAATTACTTCACATGAGAAAAACAAATCACGTTTTAACAGTGTGAGCTTTCAGTATTTGTGTTTGATGTTGGGAGACACGATCAACGATCGGGAGAGCTTAGCAGTCAATCTATTATGTGAGTAGTAATTTGATGTATTTATTTAATATTTTATTCTACTTATGGTTGTTGCACAATTGTGTGTCACATGCATTGCATATTGCATTAAGACGAGGCTTTATGGGGAACTCGTATTTGAGTCTCGCCGGGAACAAAATCCACTACTAGGTTAGCCCCTTGCGTGGGCGAGGTGTTAAAATGTGGGACAATATCGGCTCAATAGTGTTGGTTACTATGCCATTCTAATTGAGACAAGGTTTGATTGAGACGAGGCCTGAGATACGAGTACAAATCTTCAGATGTGCCAACTTGGCCTTAGGATGAGAGGTTCCGAGGTGCGGACATTAGATTATGATGGTTTCAAGATAGAGCTGATTAACAGATCTTTAGATGTGCCAACCTGGCCTTAGGATGAAAGGTTTCGAGGTGGGGACATTGGATCGCGATGGCTCTAAGATAGGACTTATCGACGGGTCTTCAAATGCGCTGACTTGGCCTAGTGATGAGAGGTTCCAAGGCGCAGACATGAATCATGATAGTTCTAAGATAAGAGTGGTACATTGGTATACTCTATGGATATATTTAGAGTGGTGCATAGCACACTCTACTGGTTCGTGGGTGGTGACCGTACCACCAGGTCAGTGGGCCACGATCGTCGAAATACGACAGTATGGGCTGGTCGGAGGGCAATGATCGTCGATTGATATCGTAGTATGGTCTGGATGATTGGTCACATCTGTCCGAAATGACAGTATGACCAAAGAATCTTTAAAGTGAAAGAAGGGTGCTGAGTTTAGATACTGAACCCTTGAATCATAACATAATTCACGACATATTTCATGGCATATTAGGCCACAACATTTTTCTATGAATGATTTTACATATTATTCGTTGTTGCATTTTATTTGAATGCTTGTAATGTTATTGTTGCATTGTATGTAGAATGTTAGACTTAAGTAAATATATCTATTGTTACTGTAACACCCCCAGCTCCCGATCTTTCTTACATACGTCATAGGTGACGTGGTTGTCTCGGCTTGAGACGTCATTTCTTCCGAGTGCAGTCAGTCTTGCTTTCTATCTGAGAACTGGGGATATTACTTTTTCTTTTCATCATTTTTCACATGTGATAGTTTCATCAGTTCATATCCAAGGGATAAAGTATAAATACAACAATCTCATTATTTCAAAATAATTGAAACATTGCTTCATTATTAGAGTTACGAATAATTCTGTGGGCTCCATAGCCATCTTTTGATAATACAAATATTATCGACATTTGACATAATCAAATAAAGTGGGTCACAAGCCCTACAGTACAATTCATTTTCTACTATCCTCATACTATGATGCACACTGTTATTAATTTACATTGATCTGCTGGGGCGATGTCTTCAATAGTTACCTAAAAAAAAATGATTGGGTGAGCTCAAGAGCCTAGTTGATCGTACACAGTACATCCATAGCATTATTTAAACCAAACACTGAACATGCAAACACTTATCATCCATTAGGCGTTTCAAACATTTATCTATGAACAATTGTCAATTAGACCGAAAAGGGTTAACCTCTGTGTTCTAGATCTTGGGAAAGAGATCAATTTTGAAACTCAAACCCTTCTTTGGGATCATTTCTGAAAACCCAGTTTATTCAGGTGTCAATTATAACAACCAGTTCTAATTCTGCATGGAACACACACGAAGGACGTTCGTCCCCCGCGCCGGTACGTGGTTGAAATCTCATTTAATTTGACTTTTGTGTGCAAGAACATGATAGATAAGTATTTCAACAGACATTGAACATACCACAGTATAACATGATAAATCAACAAAAACACAGATGTTCGATTTCTGATGTAGAAGATCGTATGAGACGCAACTACAGAGCAAACTCTCTCAAACAGGAAAACAATGACTTTTGATTTCTAATGTAGAAGATCGTACAAGACACAACTACAGAGCATACTCTCTCGGTCATAAATAAATTAAAAATAAAGAAAAACCTTTCACAAATCATTTAGTCAATAACCATGCATATTTCTAGAAATTCAAACAATGCAAACATACATATTCAGCATTAAAATTCAAATAATACTAGAGAGTAGAGTAATCACTTCCACCTTAATCTTTGTGTTTTATTCCCCCTTGTTTCGAGTCTTTGCTTATCAATTTTCAAGATCTCACCTTTAGCTACTCTTTCTTCCAAACTTTCATCTTCTCCCTCTCCTCTCAAGCACACTTCAATGCTTTAGTTTGGTATCCAAAAATATGAGGAGAGGCTCCCTATTTATAGTAGAGCTTTGACCATTAAGATTAGTATTTAGGGTATGATAGTGGTTAGCTTAGAATAATGGAGAAACAAGGGGGTCATCCATGTTTGTTTGCAAGCAATTGTAATTATTAATAATGGTGGTTTGATGTGCATTATTCATATACTTTAAAGCTATTTTTGATTGATTAAAATTGGCACTATCCTCTTTAATTATTTAAAGATGATAGTGATGGTGGTTGAATAATATTTTTCATATCATTTCTATTTAATTAAAATTGGCACTATCCTCTTTAATTATTTAAAGATGATAGTGGTGGTGGTTGAATAATATTTTTCATGTCATCTCTATTTAATTAAAATTGACACTATCCTCTTTAATTATTTAAAGATGATAGTGGTAGTGGTTGAATAATATTTTTCATGTACTTAAAATTACTTTTATTTAGTAAAATGAAGTTGTTAACTAGAGATAAAGTTTACTTAATTATTTTAATTAAACTAATAATCAACTTTACTATTTATAATCAACTTTAATCAACTTTATTTTTTATGACACTATTAGTCAACTTTATTATTTACGATATCATTTATAATTTTACTATTTACGATGCTATTAATTAATTTTATTATTTATCACAATATTAATTAATTTTACTATTTACAATACTATTGATCAATATTATTATTTATCACATTTTTCAAATATGTCAAAAAAATAAATTTATGACACTTTCTTGTCATTCATGACTTTCCTGATAATTGTCAACGTTTGTTGACTAAGGTTGTTTGACACTTAATTATAGTCATAAAAAAATTTTTGGTATTACAACACTTAAAATTTCAGGTATTACAGTTACTAACTGGGCTCACGTGGATATTGAGCTCACTACTCTTATCATTTCAGGTTCGTCTAGTGTGGATAAGGGGAAAGGTGTGCAGTACATGTGATCTTTTCTAGCCTATCCCTAGTAGGTTGTTGGTTTTGCTATTTTTGATGTTTTTCATTATATACAAGTTTTGAAAAACATAAAGTTGAACTGGACTCTGTAATGTAATTAATGTTAAAAACTTTTGTTATTGTCACATTATTCCGTTTAACTTGTTATTGGTGCAGTTTGAATACTATAAATATTTTGATGGTAAGGCTTAACAATAGACGACAAGTTTGACTAAGTAGTAGACTTGTTTGACTATTATGCTGATCGAGCCGCCCGTATGAGGTTTCAAAAGGAGTGCTGACAATGTTGGTATTAGAGCCTAATTTTATTTTACAAAGTTGAAATTAAGTAAAAATATATAAGTATAAAAGTTCTATTTTTCAAAACTTATTTTTAAAAATCTATTGTATGTTAGTGGTCAAATAGGCTTTACAGGTTCTATGTTTGCAATGTTTGACATTGACAAATAATTGTATATGAATTACAAACTAAGATGCCACTTGACATGGTAGACCACAACGGGTACTACAAGATCTTGCTCTTCCATAGGATCTCGTACTTACCACCACCACCCGTCGAGCCTGATATGTATTGACGGCTCAAAGATCTTATATGGGCCCAAGGAGCGTTGATCCAATCCTCTAGCGCTACACTACATTAGTGGATAGATGGGGTTGTGGCTAATATACAACGACCAGCACCTCCTGCAGCTCCTGCTCCACCTATAGTTGAGCCAGCTAATGGAGATGATGATGTTGAGTCTGAAGAGGAGATTGAGGCTCCTCGTAGGCACCGTAGAGAGAGACAAAGGAAAGAAATTTCACATGAGAGATTATTGAAGAAGTTTATGGACTTGCAACCCTAGTTATATTGGGGTGGTGTTAATTTAAAGCAAGTAGAAGACTATCTACTGAATGTTAAGAAGATAGCCTTATCGATGAAGCTATCTGAAGAGAATTAGGTGTTGTTCTCTGCCCATACCTTAGAGGGTGATACCACTAGATGGTGATTATTAGTTTTAGTTACTGAGTGCCCAGTTGAGACTTAGGCAAGATTTATACAGTATTTTTGGAGACCTTTGTTCCTATTTCTGCTAGAGAGCGTAGGAAGATGGAGTTCTTGACTTTGCGAGAGGGCAATATGACAGTCCAGGAGTACACTTATCGATTCATTTATTTAGCATTTTATGCTCCATGGCTGGTTGCTAATAAAGGAAAAAGGGTTGGATTTTATCATCGGGGTTGAACAGTGAGATTCAACGGGTGATACATGGTTCCAGTCTAGAGTCATTGAAGCGTTGAGCTCTGAGATATGAAGCAGATTGTAAGGATGAACCCATACATGTGCAGATTGTCCCAAACAATATCATGTAGACTTCAGCACAGATTCCCAGTTACCAGGGATAGTGGCAGAGGAATAGGGGTTACAGGAAGAGAAAGTTTGTTGCGGGATCCACTAGCACCCTACAGATCCAATCTACCACAACGATGGCAGTTGCAACCACCTGTATTTAGACATTTGAGCCACACATGGTAGTACAACTGAGAGGCAAAGGCCACAGAGGAAGATGAAGTAGGGGAGGCAGAGGCCTTGAGTACAAGTCACCAACACTAGCAGTACAGATGGGCCAACCGACACGGACATGAAAAGTTGTACAAATACAACATTTCATATGTTATCAACGTGGGCAGATTAGGCATAGAAGATTGAAGTGTCCTATTTTATCAGCCCAACCGATGGTCCAGTAGGGATATAGAGAGAGAGCCCAAGCAGTCACTTGATCCAGAGGCTACCAAGGCTCTGGTAGAAGGTATTGTCTCTATTTTAGATTACACTTTATATGTGTTAATTGATGCTAACTCTACCCTATCATTTATATCTAGACTCGTTGTTGATAGATTGAGACTTAAACCAATTAGGGCAACCACTTGGCTTGTATTAAGTACTGCCACTGGGGAACATATTTACCTCAATATGATCTGTGAGCATTGTGTGATTTGTGTTGGTGCTTAGAGACAGTGGCAGATCTGTGGGTATTATAATTTTTGGAGTTTGATGCCATTGTATGCATGGATTGGTTAGCTGCTTATCACGCTTATATTGATTGTTATGCTAAGCGTGTAATATTTCAGATCCCCTATCAGCCTATAATGGTATTTCAGGGTAGAGGTTCAGATAAACTTAGCACCCTGGGCAGATTAGCGACATCAGAAGAGATGTGTGCCTCAGTGAGTGTAGTTGCCACAAATACCGATGAACCTTCCAAGCCGAGACATGGGGATATTCCTGTGGTATGTGAGTTTTCTGAGGTGTTCCCTGATGATCTACTTAGCTTGCCTCTTAAGCGAGAGATCGATTTTGTCATTGAGTTGGTCTCGTGGCCTGAGCCAATCTTAATAGCTCCTTACCATATGACACCTAAGGAATTATGAGAGTTGAAGGTTCAGCTTGAAGAATTACTGGGCAAGGGTTTCATTCGACCTAAAATATCACCTTAGGGAGGTTTTGTGTTGTTTGCAAGAAAGAAAGATGGGAGTCTCTACTTGCAATCGACTATATACAGTTGAATAGTGTGACTATAAAGAATAAGTATCCTCTTCCTCGGATTGTGATTTGTTTGATCAGCTGAAGGGTGCTAGAGTATTCTCGAAGATTGATTTGCGTTCAGGGTACCATTAGCTATGTGTTATGGAGGAGGATGTACCAGAGACATCTTTTCAGACTCGCTACGAGCACAATGAGTTTCTAGTTATGCCATTTGGTGTAACGAATGCCTCGATGATGTTCATGCACTTGATGTAGCAGGTGTTCAGGCCTTATCTTGATTAGTTTGTGATAAAATTCATTGATGACATTCTGGTCTACTCAAGGTCTAGAGAGGATCATGCGTAATATCTCAAAGTAGTCTTACAGATTCTTAAGGAACATTGCCTATATGCAAAGCTAAGTAAGAGTGACTTTTGATTGACAGAGGTTAAGTTTTTGGGTCATGTGGTTGGAACCGAAGGTATCTCTGTTGATCCGGCCAAGGTTGAAGCAATTGTTGATTGGCCTAGACCGACCACAATGACCGAGATTCGTAGTTTTCTGGGTTTAATAAGTTACTATCGAAGATTTGTACAGAATTTCTCTCGCATCGCATCACCAATGAGTAAGCTAACCCAAAAAAATATACCTTTTATATGGAAAGATAATTGTGAGTATGCCTTTTTAGAGCCTAAACAAAGGTTGACAGTTGCGCCAGATCTTGTTTTGCCAGAACTACGTCAAGAGTTGATGATTTATATTGATGCATCTGGATCAAGCCTTGGTTGTTTAATGATGCAAAATAACAAGGTAATAGTCTTTGCTTCTAGACATTTAAAAGTTTATGAGAAAAATTACCCGCAGTTGTTAATTTTTAGCTTAAGATTTGGCGTCATTATCTTTATGGTGAAGATTCACGTTGTATTTGGATCATAAAAGCCTCAAGTATCTATTTTCTCAAAAAGATCTTAATATGAGGTAGAGGATGTTGATGAAATTGCTGAATGATTGTGATTTTTAGTATTGAATACCATCCTGGGAACGCTAATGTTGTGGCTGATGCACTTAGTAGGAAACAGGTCGAGATTGCTTGTATGGCTAGAAATATGTCTTAGGAATGGAGGATCATTGACTTTATGACAGTGTCCACGAGACTTCGACTTAGACTAGAGTTAGAGCACAGATGAGAACCCAACCGGTTCTGCTTGCTGAGATTATGGAGGTGCAGCGTCGTGATATTGATTACGTAATGTTCTGGGAGTGGGCGGACAACACTTCTCGTGTGGAGTGGTTTATTGACACTGATGGTGCACTAAGATTTAGGGGACGATTGTGGGTACTAGTTGACCCTCACTTGAGACAGGGAGTACTAGCAGAGCTACATCCTTTGAGCTATACCATTCATCCCGGCACCAATAAAATGTATCAAAATGTTTGTCGTACTTATTGGTGGTTGGGGATGAAGCGAGACATTGCAACTTTTGTGCAGAGGTGTGATAGGTGCTAGCAAGTTAAGGCTGAGCAACAGAGAGTCGGTGGATTGTTATAGCCCTTGGCTATTCCCGAGGGGAAAATGGGAGCGCATTATCATGAACTTTGTGATGGGGTTAACCCAGACTCAACGGAGACATGATGCTACTTGGGTTATTGTGGATAGACTGACTAAGTCTGCTCATTTCCTCCCGATTCACACTAGAGATTCGGTTGAAAGGCTCAGTCGGTTGTATATTCGCGAGATCGTGAGATTGCATGGGGTCCTAGTCTCCATTGTGTTTGATAAAAATGCTCGGTTTATGCCCCATTTTTGGCAGAGCTTGCAGAGTCAGTTGGGGACTAAAGTAAACTTGAGAACAACCTTCCATTCACAGACTGATGGTCAGTTTGAGAGAGAGATCCAGACTTTGGAAGACATGCTTTGAGCATGTGTCCTTGATTTTGGTGGCAGTTGGGAAGATCATTTGGCGTTGTGTGAGTTTGCATATAATAACAACTACCCGGTAAGTATCAGCATGGCACTGTTTGAGGCATTATATGGTCGACCTTTGTAACACCCCGCCTCCCAAGTCCCATCTTCCACGTCATCTGACGGTTCAATCTCTTTGATTAAAAATCTTGGGATGCCCGAGAGACGGGCCCGTGCTACATTTTCTTCTTCTTAGACCCAAATGCATTAGGGTTCCTCTGTACATTAGTAGATGTACAAAATGACATCATAGTAAAGAAGATTCTTCATTTGTTCATTCAACAATTTCAAGTACAATATTCCATTACAGCAAATTTAAAGCTGAAAATACGTGATTCCACTTGGGCCGATGTGCCCTACAATAAAATAAATAAAACCTTTTATGAAAAAATCTCCTCGCAGGCTGATTAATTTCCTGTTGTGAAAAATAAGGGGGTGAGCTACACAACCCAGTGAATCATTCCATCTATTTAATCCATTATTCCAACCAGACAATGCAAGCAGATCAAACACTTTCA
>JAJIYU010004785.1:0-23558 GCA_030144865.1 Tinospora cordifolia
ATTTCCAGATTTCAGAAATTTAGTTTCCTAAGAGAAATATTTTGATTTCTAAATCATGAAGAATTCTAAAATATTTCTAATACACCTCAAGCACCAACAATGCCAACTAATTATATTTCCTAACACTTAGAAAAATGGGAATTGATGCTCTCACTCGCCAACCAATTGTTTCTTCTCCTTCATCAACTACTGATAAAGATGAAAAGCAAGAACAAGGCGAAGGATTATCAATTGTTAATAAAAATGAGAATTCTGCAGATTCATCTTCCTCAATTATTACTAAGACAAGAAGAATATCAGAAGAGCATTACAAGATCATTTTGTGAAGAGAAAATAATTGCCACTGCTGACGCTAATATTGCCGTTGTTGCTGGTGGTGCTGCCATTGCTGCTGATGTAAGACTGTAGCATTATGCTTCAAGCCTATTCAATTTTACTACAGAGAATATTTACGCTGATGCTTTCTGCACTGATGAAATTCCCTTAATTCAACCTCATGAGATACTTGTTAATTCTAATTCATTATCGACAACTACTCCATCATCATCTTCATCTTCGTCATATTCTTCCTCTCGGTCGTCTATGGGCCACAGTAATGAAGAATTAATGCAATTCTCAACTTTGGATTGGTCTGAGTATTGCAAGAACATGCTTCTGTGAGATGATTTTTACAGTTCTTCGGATTTGATTTATGATGATGATCATGAACAAAGTGACACAAATTGCTTGTAATTGATGATTATATTGTAGGGAACAAGCTCTCAATAATTATATTCACCTTTTATTTTCTTTAACAGGGAAAATTAAGAACCTGTCTCAATAGTTTCATGGGGATTTTTTTATAGGATTTTTTAGTTTAATTTATCGGGTTCTGTATACTTTTTCAATTTATATCTCTTTCCTTTGATAGAAATAAAATAATAATTGTGAGAGAGATGTGTATTGATCCCTGATGTGTTCCAACCGAGCAGAAGTTTTATTCAAATGTGTTAGATACAAACGACTACATGGTGTTTGTCAAGGGGAAAATGGTTTTCTTCGATCATTCTACAATTAATGTATATTATGGCTGGCTAAAGATTCCTAGCGATAGCATTCAATTTGTGTGGCCAAGGACCTAAGTCAAAGTATTTTAAATGGATCTCATTTTCTCTCTCCAAAACTAAATTTCTCATCATTGAATCCTATCTTCTGAATAGATGCTTACCTCAGAGGTTTTAATAGAAAACACCTTTATAAAAGACATTTTCTATGTAAAAAACAAATCGTCTTATGTAAAGATACTTTTTATGCTTTAAAGAACACAAAAGACGTTTTCTCTTGGAAGCCTCTTGCAAGAAAAATGTTTTTTGTAAAAAAGTTTTTTTCAAATATAGAAAATATCTTTACAAAAGATGTTTTCTATTAAAAACTTATTGCAAGAAAAACGTCTTTTGTAAAATTATTTTTTTAAAAATATAGAAAACATCTTTACAAAAGACTCTTTTTCAAAAACGATTTCTTACAACCGTTTCGTGATTATGTGGATTTAGCAAAAGTTTTAAAATAATAATTTATTTCCTATATGGCAAATAGTGGGTATATGTCGTATAACTTTAGAAATTGGATATTTTTGATTTAATATTTACTTTTTTGGATAATCAAGAAAAAAACCCGACCCTTTCCGATTTTTCACAAGATAATTTTTTATAGATCGTCAAATAGATTGTTATATATATATATATTAGGCAACAATAAGTGGAAATACGGCATAAGTTAAAAAATTTTAAAAAAAAAAAACTAAATTTACGAGTTTTAGTAAAATTGAATGTTACCTGTTAAAGATGCAACATTCGAAATGATTAAAAAAAAAAAAAAGAATCACAAGTTTGGTTTGACATGTTCTTAATTTTGTTTAAAAATTTATAAATTTGCTTATATTTTGTAATAAATATTTAAGTAGAGAGATGTGTTTTAGTGAGAGATTTCAACTCATGTACCACTGCATTATCGTAAAACACTTTCTAATTTTTACAGCGTGTAGTAAATATAATATAATTTATAATAGGTATTAGTAAGTGGTCTGCTGTGTTCATTTCTCATGTGCTAAATATTTGTTTGTTCTTTTATATTAGGTAATATGAGAACCATATGAAGTTGATAATATCCTTAACATGATGCCTCTATATTATTGATGAGATCACTAAGTTTGATACAGTACATTACCAAATGTTTGTTTCTATATTGTCAAATAACAATTTCTTGATCAAGTCCTTTGACAATTGGGCACACGATAATCAATTTTAGAGGATTGTGATACAAAGAGATCTCTTCTGAAGACTGTATTACTGTAACACCCTAACTCTCAATTGGATGTCGTCCATTGATAATAGGAATACTACTTAAAATTTTTCTTCTGTCAAAATCTTTTTCTTCAAATTTAAGTCAATGATTTAACTATTCTCAGATAAATGTATTTGAAAATATAATTCTATTGAAGATAAAAGGTCAAATTAACTTTCACTGTGTTCACTGCATTTCATAAAAACAAACTTAAATCATAAATCATAAATCATAAATTACAAATTACACAGTGAAATCACTTCAAAAACTTCTTTTTAAAACAGTAATTGTTAAACATATAACATCGTTTAATAACATGAGTGACTGAAATTTAAATCAAAATAAATATAGTAGAACAATGGTATTAAACCCAAAGAAAAACATACATGTCATTCTGTTACAGAATAAAGTAAAATACGTAGAACCTCTAATCATCCTATCTCAGATAACCTCCCTTATGAAGTTTTCAATCCAAGGTGAAGGTCTTCTGACGTAGGTTACAGTACTCTACATCTATGTGTACCTGAAAAACAAAATGGGAGTGAGGTCGAAAGCCTAATGGATCATTTCTACACATCACATGCATTATACAAACCAAAATCCAAAACATTACGAACACTTCTAAACATTAGGCATTTCAAACATTCATTTGCTTTCGATCGAAGTCTGAGACCGGAAGAGAGTTGAGATGTCTTTCGGTATTCCTCGTGATCTAATCTAATCGTAATTGTAGAAGGTCTCAAGTACCATCTATAATCAGTCATATCTCAGTATCATAGTCTAAGAGAGAGTACTTACCACGGCTCATACCGTCTCCCAAAGACTTCGAGCTGTCGCAAGCAGCTCAAGGTTGGGAATACCTACAATCCGCCTTATAGCTAGTCAATCTCAAGCGGTGACATATAGGAGATGCCACCTCGATCCGCTTCAGACTTGTCGATCGCACCGATACGTGGATTCTTAATAATCCTTCGTCTTATTTTAGTTTCACATACGAGTTCATTCATATCAAGCATCACACAATACAATAAAAAATTAATCAAATTTATGCATGCAAGGTAAAATGATAAGGCACATGAGTAAATAATGAAATTTAAATGCATGTTTTCCTATTCATGCATGCAATAATTAATTAATCATTCATCACACATCATTCAAGCATACCAAACAATTTCAATCAATTCCTAATAAAATTCTAATAACCTAGAATTATTCAAACAAATGCTTCGAATTTTAAATCCATATAATACGTATGAGCAAGGAAATCATGCCCACCTGATTCCGCAGATCTTCAGGGCTCCCTTGCTTTTCTCTGAGTCATTCAATACTTTAAAATTGTACAAACCTGAAATTTAAAAAAATCGACAAAAACTTTCTAAGTTTTTAATTTGTATTCAATCTTATTCAAAATTATTTTTACGCCCAAATAGTTTCTAAATTTATTATAAAGTTCAAATATCATTTTTAACTATTTCCAGCTTATTCCTACATTCTAGAAAATAAACTAAAACAATTTCTAAGTTCTTCGAATTTCTTAATATAAAATTAAAGCTTTAATAATTAATTTTCAAACTTCTACAATTTATTTACTTCTAAATAAATTATTTAGTTTTGGACAAATAATTTAAAAATACTAAGACTTAAATTTGGGCTCTAAAGTAAATAATTCATGTTCAATAAATCTTATTTTACTTAAAATAAGATTTTTTTGTATCTAATATTTGAACTAAGTTCCAAATTTCTATTTTATCACATAAAAATTCTTAATTATTTATTTAAAATAATTGATGTATTTTTAGGTATTAAATTTAAATTATAGATTTCTTAAATTCTATATTTCAAGATAAACTTATTTCATCTTAAAATTCTTTTTTAATTAATTTGATGAATTTCTAATCTCTAAATTCCCACAATTTAATTAATTTTATTCATATCGTAATTAAATTAATTACGAACAAAATGAGACTTCTAAATATTATAATTTTAGTTTTCAATGTTTAAGATTTCACTCTTTTCAATTTAATGCTTTCAAAAGTTTATTCTTCATATTTTTAACTAATTACAATAATTTAATTTTAAGTCTCCAATATTATTTCTCACATGCTGTCTAAAAAAATTATCATTAATTAAATTAAGATTCTAATAGTGAAAATCTTTTAAATTTGGATTGTATTTACAAAATTCTTTAATTTAAGTTTTCTAAATATTAGATCGTCCTTTCAAATTTACTAAACATTTAAATTTAAGTTAAATTATTTTTATAATTTATTCTAAACTAATTTTAGTTCAAGGTTACAAAAATTAAATAAATAAATAAATAACTAAAATCATTATCACACCTTTCGAATTTGTTTCCCCGCTCAGGAGTTCACCTTCACGTTCAGCAGCCTCAACAATACTTCAATTACGTTTGTCACTCAATTTCCCTTTCGTTCTCAAATTTCCCATCTACAGTTAAGCTTCACACCACGATTTTTGAACTTAGAATTTAGCATCCTTCTTCTGTTTTCACCAACTGTGAAGCCAGAAAACTCAAAATTTAAAATACACATCAGAAATTCGATTTACCTTCATCAACTTAATCTAAGCCATGATAACTAATTCAAATATGTTAAATCCCCAACCAACATCATGAATCGCACCATTTAACAAAGATCCACTACCAGAAAGTTTTATCATTACCTTCCCAGTTTTTTGATGACTGAAATCCAAAAATGAAGTCTTTGAAATCATTGCTTCTTCTATGTGTGCTGGACGCACAATCCATACCATAAACTAGCTTTCCTATGTTCTTATCAACCGAGAATCCAGAAGACAATGAAATGAAAATCCAGAAAATGAGCAAGACTTGCAGACGTTCTCTTCTTTCTATTCTTGCTGAACGTGAATCTAAAACACAACCCAGATTTTTGAAACACTATTTTAGAATTTAATCAAGATCATGAAAACTAGAAATGAGGAACAGAGAACCCACGAAAATGAAGAACATTTGTAGCCATCTCTTTCTAATTTCTGTTGAACAACTTCAAGTTATTGGATTGCAAATTCCAAATTTTGCCCAAATCACGAACCAGAAATTTGAACCCACGAAAATATGATTTTCAGACCAAATGAAATCTGATTTGGATGTCTCAAAACTTTAGAAATTTGAAGTCCTAATTTTGGATTTCTCCCTTCTTCTTTGAATTCCCTGGTTGGTGCTCTGTTTTAATACCCTAATCCAGAAATTTTGAATTCAATTTTAGATTTTTCAGCTTGCTTTCGTCAATTTGCAGCTCGTTTCAAACCCAGAAAAATGGAATCCCAAGCTTCGATTTTCTTCTTTCTTCTTCTTCTTCACTTCAATGCTCACGGACGCCCCAACCAAAAACCCAGATTTCGTTTCAAATTTTCTTCTTACTTCTTCAGTTTATGAGCTTCAATGTCCCAAAATCCATATTTGTGCTCCTCTATCCGGACTGTTCTATCGAGACCTCTTTCCTAGGGCGAAGGACGAACCGACTGGCATAGTGTTCCAACAAACCCGCCTGCAAGCCGAGCTTGCCAAAACACTGTTAAGCCTCAATATCTAACACCACACCACACACTTTCAGAGTAATCATAACGAATGCAGAATAAATTTAACACAGAGAACACCAATCAAACTTGATATTTACTAAAATGGGCCATTTAACATGTGTAGCAACGAGAATGACTATCCATTATATATAAGTTTTCCTCACCCCTATACATAGTTTCTAACCTCGAAAACACAAAACAGAAAATAAATACAAAGAAGACTTACCAAAAAGAGTAAGGGAATGTAGCTCTATGCAATGACCACTCCTTTGCCCTTATCCGCGGGTGAAGAACCTGAAAAGTTAGAGTAGTGAGCCTAATTGTTCACGGTGGCTCAGTGAGTAATGCAGTCTAATTCAAACTTAAAACAAGTATTCCTCAGTTAAACATGCGCCATGAATGCATGAACAATAGCATTATGCAGGTGAATACAACAATAAACAATAATTTAAATCCATAATGCAGTCGTGCACCTTCATTCAAAAACAATTAAATAATGAAAACATTCACCGAGGCTCGCAAGCTCTCCGAGGCGACTAAAAATCACTTGAGCAGGTTGCAGACGGTTAGGCGCATCGTGTCGACTTCGATTAGGTCTTATTGCCATTGCCATCATCGTGACGACCAACTAGGACTTATTGTTGCTGTCTTATTGTGACAGCCCGATTAGGTCTTATTGTCGTTGCCATCATCATAGGCCCACAGAACCCCCTCGGCGAGCACTCTATGCTAAGTGGTCACCTCTCGGAGTCGTATGGGAGACCGACACAACTCACCCTAACCCTGCACTCTAGACCTCGAGACTCAGTGCACTTTTCATTTAAAACCTATTTAAAAGAATGTAGATTCATCACAATATGTAATCTCATTTTCATAATCCACAGATTAACAAGCTCTAAGAAATGAGTTAGAAAACACTACTCACAGGGATGCTCCGCTCCCAGCGCTCCTCTCGCGACCGATCGTGTTCTGCTAGTACTTGGTCCTGCAAAATTGATGTAACTTTTTAATATTAACATGAGACTTGGCTCACTCTAACTGTACATCATTGGTTAATCAATAACTTGACCTAGTCAAGAATAGTCCCCTATGTTTGTTCACCTTGCCTTAGTTACTAAGTCAATTTGATTGACCTCAGTCAATCTTGGTCAACCCTAGGCAACTTATCATTTGCTGACCTAGCTGGTCAACAGAGTCACACAGGTTAAATTCTGGTCTTCATGGAGTCAATTGGGCCAAAAAGGGGACAATATTTTCAATTCTCATGACTTAGGCACAACATTAGCCAATGGCCCTATCTACGCCACCATTTTTCGATTTTTCTGCGAGCAATCCATTCATCGAATTAGTGCCAAACTTTGCAGAACTGTTCTAGACTTCCTAAAGTTTTCCCAGAATTTTGAATCACAATTTTTAGACATCATTTACTAGGGTTTCCAGGTATAATCTCAGAGACTGTACAGATCTCGTATACTCTGTGACAGGTAGTGACTTTTTTCCTGAATTGACCTACCTATACATATCAGAATGTCCTGAAATTTGGTAGGCAACTTCTAGACCTACTAAAGATCTCTCCACCAAATTTCAACTCAATTTATCAAGGTTTGGTTAGTTAATTCCATCTCAGTATTTTCACCCAGATTGTAGGAAATTTCTAGGTTCATAGTTTCTACTATTATCCTAGTATTCTTTTCCCTCATTAAATCACAATTCCATGGGTTATTTCTTGTGTCTAATTGCAGTATACAGGTCATAACACATCCATTAATCAAAAACACTTCGAATCAGCAACATGCAATGTTAAATTCATGTCTATCTATCCACTAATTTCTCTACTATATTTCAAAGAACACAAGAAATCTGTTCTAACACCCTACAATCATGGCATAGTTGCAAGTATAACAAAACACATCCACAAGGGCTCAAGGTCAGGTCTTTATACCTTTCTAGAACCTCTACTATGGGGTCTGAAATACCTCTGGTCCCAGCCCGAATGGGTGCCTTTAGGTGTTCCAAATGTAACTCCAATTTTGGTCTCAAACTGTTTCTGTCAGCACTGTTGCAACAGTAAGTCTAACAGTTAACAACAGTGGCTTGCAAAACACATTAAACATTCCAATATCTGATTCCTACCACTTGGACACTTGAATACACATCATAAGGAGATAGGATGATGGATTTTTACCTCAGGGACGAGCCTAGAATGGTCCAAGAGTGAGATTTCCCAAAGCTACTCCAACTGTCTCTGTTACACAACTGTAACAATGAGTAAGTAACCAACTTTAATGGTTTGGAAATCATGTGTGAAGCCCTAGTTTTCGTTTTCTAACACTTGGAGGTTAAAATACATATGAAAAAGAAGAGAGTGGACAGTTTTACCTCCAAAAAGGACTGGGAATGACCAAAGATTCGAAGCTTCCAAGGTGGCCACACACACACTTTCTAATTTTTTGGGTTTGAACAGTGTGAACAACACCTTTTCTTGATGATTTCTGCTTCAAACGACTGCAAAATTGGGCAAACCACTTGTGAAACTTTGTAGATGGTGGTACAAGCTTCAAATCAAGCTAAAGTTTACTAGATTTAGCTGAGAATTGAGGGAGATCCAAGCTAGGGAAGTTGGTTATAGAAATCTGGAATTTCTGGACTTGAGCTCAAAGAAGACATTTTGTTGCATGGGGGTGCTTGCTTGGCAAGAATGTGGGTGACATGTGGCTCTCAACCTCACATGCTGGCTGCCTTGTTGGCAATGCCTATTAGTCACAATGGAGGTCATGAGTTGATGGCAAAACCATGGATTCCCATAATTTCATGCTAAAATCTACTGGAAATTTGTCCAAAAATTGGCCAAAAACTACTTATTTCACGCACAAGACAAGGGGGAAAAGGGGTTGGACCCCTCTGCTAGGCGCATGGGCCGGCCAGGCGGACGGGCCGACCCATGCACCTGGGCCAGATCGCGCAAGCCGGAGCTAGTGCTCTTCTGGCGGCCCAGGACAGGCCACAGGCCCGGCTGGCTTGGGCCCAAGGCCCGAGCCAGATTTCGGTCTACATGAGCCAGACGGCCGATGCGCCAAATTTTCATTTTTTTTTTTTTGGTATTTCTTTTCTTTATATACATATACACTTATATATATGTATATATACACCAAAATTGGCATTTTTTTCTAAAATTATAAAATTCACTAATTCATCATTTCTCATCATAATAACCCCATTATATGTCATTTTATCATTTATTCAATTATTTTCTTTAAAAATTGAATAATTTCTCAAAAATCACATTTTTCTCTCAAAAATTCTATTTATCATTCTAAAAATTTCATGATTATTCCAAAAATTTATAAATCAATTCTAAAGGTTATTTTCTTCAAGAAAACACATTTTTTCAATATTTTCATGTGTTTTCTCTTAAAATTGTATTTTCTCATATTATTTTTATTTTCTTTAATAATTAATTCGAAATTGAAAAAAATTGAAAAAAATTTTGTATTTTCTCATTAAAATTCTAGAAAATACATAGAATACATATATGTCGGATCCATCAATCCGATGTCAAAAATATGGGTCGTCACATGTTCAACCATTCTGCTGCCCAGAATTCAATCTTTCTTTCAACTTTGAGATTCTTCTTTCTCACCGCCAAACCAGAATTTTCTGGTTTGGCCGCCGAGTTTCCATATATATATATATATATATATTTGTAAAAACCCAAGCATAAGTTTTATGTTTTTATTTGATTTGATTTGATTTTAATTCTAGTATTATTATATTTTTTTCATTAATCCATATTAATTTCATTTATTAATTAAATTTTTGATTGTGATCTATCAATGTTTCGATCAATCCATATTTCAATCAACTACTATTTTAGCTTGTTTATTTCTTTCAAATCATAGTCCATATCTATATTTGAATGAAACATGTTTCTAATTCATTTATTCTTTCTCTTTTTTTTTTCCTAAACAAATCTTAGATTTTTAGACTATCAATAATTCCATCAACTAATATATATTTTTTTTTCAAACCATAATTCTATGTATAGATTTAAAATAAAATAAAATTTTAGCTCGTTTATTTCTTTTTCGTGAACCTCGAAATTTTCACTCAAACATTATTAATTTTAAAATCTATATTTTCATTTATTTCTATTATTATTATTTTTTCGTAAAAACTATTACTTTTTTTTATTATTCATTTTTTTCATTTTGTTATTTTATTTTAAATTCTCATTTTTTTACGAAATAATATTTTATTTCATGTTCACTTTCGACGTATACGCATTTACGAAATTGCGGGATTGAAATCATCAATATGAGCTTGTTACTACTAGTCCTATAATTGAAAATCTCATTGATTATTATGATGTAGAATGTATGCAATGGAATCATTGAATTATAGGACTATTTATTAGTCAACATAGTGTACTTTTTTATTATTGAGTAAATTATTTTGTTGCAGCCACCAATTTTACTTTGTATAGTGATTTCAAAAGTACTTAATGATTAACATTAAATGTACCATCATGTCAAACCTCATAGAGATCCATTCATTCAATCGATCAGCTCTAACTTCATGGAAGCTATGCAACCAGATCAACAAATGCATGAAGGGTCACATCATATGGATCATGTACCTTTCTCTCAAACAGACCAAGGAATCAATTTTGATGATATTGTTGTCTTATCATTTGATGATGTGTACGACATTCAGGATGATTAAAGAATTGATGTTCAAGAGGAGATTAAAGATGAAGATCATGAGAGAGGACATGCACTTTGTCGTCTTCTCCTTTGTGAGAGACTCGTGAGCACATGGATGATAGTCATGATCATAAGTCACAAATGTTAGAATATCCCTTAATGCATGTTAATGGAATCCCTTCTCAATAAAATTCAAAACATCCAGAATTTTAAGTATTTTTATTGATGCCACACCAAAAAAAGGTTGTGCATAGTGTTATATATTGATGTAATTTTGTTTTTTATGAACATATTGTAGTTTCTATTGATTTAATTACATGACGTTAATGTCCTATTTTTCATTTTTTTTATTTAAATCTCAAATCCATGAGCACTTTGTTAATAACTTTACAATTGGAGAAGGGTTTCAAACTTTTATAGGGTGTTTGGTGCAAGGTAAGGTTGTTAGAGAAGGTTGGAGAATACTTATGGGAATCTACACGAGGTGCTTTGGTAAAAAAATCATTAGGGGAATGGCATGCAATAGAATTAAACACTTTAAACTTTAAATAAAAGCTTCAAATGGCATTAGAGTTTGGTAAAGAAAATAGGGTTAAAAATTGATTGAATATTCAATGTACGTAAGGCTTTTATGGATAGTTGGAAAGCACTTATTGGGACATACAAGAGGTAGTTTGATGAAAAAAATATCAATAGATGGCTCTTAATAGAATTAAACATCTTAAGCTTTAAAAAGAAGCCTCAAATGGCTTTAGAATTTAGTAGGAGCGTCAAAAACTTAACATAACATCCATTATGGAGTAAAACCTTCATGAATAATTGGGGACAAGCATGAGGTGGGACAAGCATGAGGTGGTTTA
Source organism: Tinospora cordifolia (assembly GCA_030144865.1). Taxonomy (NCBI): domain Eukaryota; kingdom Viridiplantae; phylum Streptophyta; class Magnoliopsida; order Ranunculales; family Menispermaceae; genus Tinospora; species Tinospora cordifolia. The sequence continues at coordinate 11,444 of JAJIYU010004785.1, forward strand.
GTGAGAAAATGTAACACCCAGGCCCCCGAATCATGTCACCAACGCTACTAACTGGACATCTTCATCTCTCACCTCGAAACAGAATCAAGTCAAACGTATGGTCACTCATGCTTTCAATATTCAAAAATCGAGATATTGCTTTTGTTTTTTCTTTCTCATAACCATCTCAATAAAACATCAGAGTGCGAAAACATAACAATAGTATGCATGACTAAAACATATGGATGGTGTGATAATTAAACAAAACTCATCAATAATGAAAGATTGGCCTCATAGCCTAAATTCAAATAAATAATAAACCAATGCCTGACCCCATCGCCAAAGTCAATAAAAATGACCAAACATAAATTAAACATGGGTCCCATGCACTACAACTGTAAACAGATAATAAACCTATACTCCTATACAATTTCGACCGTGGATTGTATCAAACTACTCTAATGGTCTCCATTTACTTGCCTATGGGCAAGTGTCTTTAGTAATTACCTGAAAAATAAATTAGTGGGATGAGCTCAACAGCCTAGTGGATCATGTACAATACATCTCAAACATTATTAAAGTTAGGAATATAAAACATTCAAACACTTACAAATCATTAGGCATTTCAAAAAACTTCAATTGTTTAGGTTAACATTAAGACCGAAAGGAATCTCCTTAATATTCTCTTGTGTCCGAACTCTTGGAATTAACACCCCGAATGTCAATTCATCATCATAACACAACCTTAGGAGTGAAGGCTCACTTGATCCTCGATCCCTTCCCAACTACTACTACTACAGTAGCACGGACACCCGCCTAGGGTGAGGAAATAATGATGACACCAAACTACTACTATAGTATTTGTATTATCACCCCGGTACGTGATTAGATTCTTAATTGTCTGTATTTAGTAACCACTAGTATGCATAATTTATCTCATCATCACAATAAATGTATCCACTAACATGTTGACAAATTATCATGTACAGGTCACATAGATCACGTTATCCAATAAATAGAATTGATGGCATATTCTTAGAATGGTATTAATAATAGAAACATGTAGCATGTTATCAAGGTATCACAAGTACACAAACATACAACAATTAACGCATCATTCCTAACATACTTCCAAGCTAATAAAAATAAACACATAGTCATGCTTTCTATTTGAAACAAAAATAATATTAAAGAGTGGGTGCAATCATTTCCACCTGATTCTGTGTTCAGCTTGTTCTAATCCTTGCTTCAGTACTTAACTCTTCTTGAGTCCTTAACCTTTAAGAGGTATAAGTCATTTCTCGGTATTTTTTATATTTCTAATATTTCAAACTCATAATCTAATGATTTCTAAGTTAAATGGGTGTGTTGTATGCAAAAGAATGTTTAATAATCATCCTATAGTGTCCATTAAACTATTAGTACTACGATGATGGAGATTTCGTGCGCAAAAGGCCCAAGAAAAAAGAATAGTCATAGTGTTACCACGATACTCTCAGTTTACTGCAGTAATGCGAGGTGGTTCTCACTAATCGAGAAATCGCACTTTGCTTATGTGTCCCTTGTTTCACCTGTGCGTGGTACTCAGTGTATCGTGCTACAGATCTAAAACATGCAATATTCAAATTAGAACACTATTATACCTTGCAGTTAATCACCCATGTTATGTTTGTTTCCTATTCCTCTTCTGTTCGCTTCTCGTTTGTCACACCAGAATATTATAAAGATATTTAGGGTCTATTAGAAGTGGAAGATATGTGTGAAACATCACATATTGCAAAGACAGTAATCTGTAAACATTGGTTCATATGGAAAACTAGTTTCTTACCTCTGTTGTCATTCATGATGGCATGACTACTTGAAACTTTCACAGTTCCCTCTATTTTCCTTCTATCAACGTTCATAGGATAGTTAGAAGAGGGATGAGACTTGATGACTCTGGTTCAGAACAAGTGCAGGAAGAAGGGAATTGACAGTAACGGCTAGGGTTTTGCTGTGCGAGTGAAGATGAGTGCGACTACGGGATGAGTTTGTGTGATTAGGGTTATATGCACACCTTAACATATAAAAGCGAACAGTTTTGTAGCGCACCTCCAACCTTCCATTTTTGGTTTTCAATTGCAATACCACGGTATCGAGTCCTAAGACTGCAGTGTTGGGACTGTTTCTAATCGCAGGACCGCGTCACAGGATCGCAGTACCATGTCTTTGCCAAAATTTACAAAATTTTTAATCGCAGGACGACAATACCCTGACCCAATACCACAGTCCTCATGCGAATTTTTTTTTATAAAATCGTGATGCACTACCACGATTTGGATTTAGGGGTTGCAATAGTGGCGCGCGTCTTTTTTTTAGAGTATCACAATACTATCTCCCTTAAAAGAATTTCGTCCTTGAAATTAAAGAGTGATCACATACTGGTATGATGTCGTCCATTCAGCTACTTTTGGTAAAGAGGTCTGGGTTCTTCTTCCGCATTTTGCTCTCTAACTCCTAGGTTACATCTTCCAAATCATGGTGTCTCCACAGAACCTTGACTAGAGGGATGTCCTTAGTTCTAAGAGTTTGTATCTTACGATCTAATATCTTGATCGCTGGTTCTTCAGAAGTAGCATCGTCTCGGATGTTGACTTCCTCCTAATGTATGATGTGAGAAGGGTTCGGCTCATACTTTTACGACATCGATACATGGAATACTATAATATCCTACATCAGTCTGATTTCAGGGGGATTCCTGGGCTAAATGTACATTTGTGGGTGTCTAATTATGTCGAGCGCTTTTGGAAAACTCAGGTTTAAATCGTGCCAAGAACAAAGTCCTACACCTAGTTAGTGGTGGCTAAGGTGGGGATAATATTGGTACGTAGTGGGCCCGAGTTGTTACAAATGGTATTAGAGCTGCTTTGTGTGTACCGAAGATGTGAATCTCGAGGATGAGATTGCTCCCAAGGGGGGCTGATTGTAATGTCCCACATCGATCTGACTCTAGGTAGATTCTTGGGCTAAATGTGCATTCGAGGGTGTCTCATTATGCCAAACGCTTTTGGAAGACTTAGGTTCTAATCTTGCTAAGAATAAAATCCTTCACCCAGTCAGTGGTAGCTAAAGTGGGGACAATATCGTCATGGTGGGCTTGGGTTGTTACAAATACATTGTGGATCGAGGACATTCTATTCAGTAGGTCTAGCTTGTAGGCACATTCACCAACCTGTCTAAGTATCTTGAACAGACCGATGAACCTTGGTGATAGTTTTCCTTTGATCCCAAAACATATAATCCCCTTCTGAGGGTTGATCCTCAAGAATACTCTATCACCCTCCTGGAACTCTAGATGCATTCTCTTCTTATCTACGTAACTCTTTTGTCTGCTCTGAGCAATGGTCAACCTCTTTTAGATCTGTTTCACCTGTTCATTTATCTCTTGTACTAGGTCTAGCCCTGTAAATATGTGATCCTCAAAGTCTATCCAACAAGATAGAGATCTACAAGGTCTGTCATACGGAACCATCTGAATACTCGCTTGGTAATAGTTATTGTAAGCGAACTCTGTTAATTGCAAATATTTGCTCCAATTGCTCTTGAAGTCAAGGACACATGCCCTGTAAATATGTGATCCTCTAATAGCTGTATGACCCTCTCATACTGTCCATCCATCTAAGGATGAAAAGCAATGCTCATAGTAAATCTACTACCCAACTCTTTTTGTAGGCTTTGCGAGAACTGAGATGTGAACCTAAAATCTCTATATGACACGATGGTCTTAGGTACACCTTGTAGCCTCACTATCTCTTTGACATACAGTTCTCCTAGTTTTCCTACTGTATTTTTAGATCGGATGGGTAAGAAATGAGTTATCTTTGTTAGACGATCTATAATGACTCATATTGTGTCTTCACCCTTCTGGTTCCTAGGTAGGCCGCTTACGAAATTCTTTGCAATATTATCTCACTTCCATTCTGAGATCAAAACTAGTTGCAACATTCTTGAGGGTTTCCTGTGTTTGGCCTTTACCTATTAGTAGGTTAAACATTTAGAGATATATTTGCCTATGTCCCTTTTCATACCTTTCCATCAATAGGTTTTCTTGAGGTTTTGGTACATCTTATCACCTCCTAGATGCATTTCGTGCTTAGTCTGATGAGTTTCCTCCAACATAGTCCTTCTACTCTGCCCACTCTCTAATATGTAGATTATGTCTCCAAGTCTCAATGTACCTTTAGCATCAACTCTGAAATTAGTGTGTTTGCCTTGCTTGACGCCTTCCGTCAGGTCTACAATCCACTTGTTGTGTTTTTGTTCATCTCTAATCTACTGTAAGAAATTTGGTTGGTAAACCATTGCACATAGGTATGCTTGCTTGCTATATGAAGTTACACTCAAATTGTAGTCACTAATGAGCTGATACATTTGTCCTTTCTCCTCATTCCTCTTATCAAACTTTTTACTGAGGGCATCGGCTGCAACATTTGCCTTCCATGGATGGTAGTATAGCTAGAAATCATAGTCTTTCAAAAACTTCATCTATCTCCACTATCACAAGTTTAGCTCTTTCTAAGTATAGATATACTTCGGGTTTTTATGATCTAAAAACAAGTCGAATCTCTCTCCATAGAGATAGTGCCTCCAAATCTTTAAGGTAAACATGATAGCAGCTAGTTCCAGATCATGTGTAGGATAGTTCTGTTCATGGATTTTGAATTGTTGAGAGGCGTAAGCAATGACTTTCCCTTTTTGCATCAATACAACACCCAATCTGTTCTGTGAGGCATCAGTATACAGAACGTATCCAACACGATAAGTAGGGATAACTAAAATAGAGCTAAAGTCAACCTCTTCTTCAACTCTTGGAAATATTCCTCACACTTCTCATCCCAGACGACTTCTCTCCTTTCTTGGTTAGCTTAGTATTAGGCCCAACTAACTTGGAGAAGTCTTGGATAAATCGTTGGTAGTATCTCGCTAAAGCCAAGAAATTTTTAATTTCTGTCACCTTTTTTGGCTACTTTCAATTAGTTACCGACTCCATTTTATCTGGATCGACTGATATTCTTTCGACTAAAACTACGTGGCCAAGAAAGTTGATCGTTTTCATCCAAAACTTACACTTGTTGAACTTAGCATACAACTCATTTCTTCTCAGTGTGCCCAGCACAATCTTCAAGTGTTCTACGTGTTTAGCTTTTGATCTAGAATAGATTAGGATATCATCCACGAATACTACTACAAATTGATCCAAATACTATTGGAAGAGTATGTTCATCAAGTCCATGAATGCAGCTAGCATGTTGGTCAAACCAAACAACATCACTATGAACTCAAAATGCTCATATCAAGTTCTGAAGGTTGTCTTATGAATGTCTGCTTCTTTGATCCTCAATTGGTGATAAGCTGACCTCAGATCAATTTTGGAGAAATGAGCGGCTTCCCTCAATTGATTGAACAGGTCATCTATTCTGGGTAAAGGATACTTATTCTTTATGGTCACTTGGTTGATCTTCTTATAATCAACATATAACCTCATTAAGTCGTCTTTCGTCTTCACAAATAGTACAGGAGCTCATCATGGTGATTCACTAGGTTTAGTGAATCCCTTCTCACGAAATTCATCCACCTATGCCTTGAGTTCAATCAACTCCATTGGCGCCATTACGTTAAGACCGAACGTAATCTCCTCGGTAATTTTCAGTGTCCAAACTCTTGGAAATAGCACTTCGAAGGCCAATTCCTCATCATGATACAACCTTGGGAGTGAGGTCTCACTCAATCTTCAACCCCTTCTCAACTACTGCCACAGTAGCATGGACACCCGCCTCAGGTGGAAAAATACCCACGGTAACGCCAAACTACTGCCATAGTATTTATATCATCGCCCCGGTATGTGGTTAAACTCTTAATTGTATTTATTTAATTACAACTAGCATGCATAATTTATCTCATCATCACAATACGTGTATCCACTAACATATTGACAAATTATCATGTACCAGGTGACACAGATCATGTTATCTAAGCATATTCTTATAATGGTATTAATGATACATATATCATGCTATCAAGGTATCACAAGTACACAAACATACAACAATTAAAACATCATTCACAACATGCTTCTGAGCTTATAAAAATAAAGATATAGTCTGTAATATCCCACATCAGTCCGACTCTAGGGGGATTCCTAGGCTAAATGTACATTTGAGGGTGTCTCATTATGCCGAACACTTTTGGGAGACTCAAGTTCGAGTTTTGCCAAGAACAAAACCCTACACGCAGCTTGTGATGGCTAAGATGGGGACAATATCGTCACGGTGGACCTGGGTTGTTACAAATGGTATCAAAGTCGTTTTGTGTGAATCTCAAGGACGAGATTGCTCCCAAGGAGGGTGAATTATAATATCCCACATCAGTATAACTCCAAGGGGATTCTTGGGCTAAATGTGCATTCGAGGGTGTCTCATTGTGTCGAGCGCTTTTGGAAGACTCAGGTTCGAGTCTTGCCAAGAACAAAACCCTGCACCCAGTCAGTGGTGGTTAAGGTGGGGACAATATCGTCATGATGGGCCCAGGTTGTTACATAGTCATGTTTTATATTCGAAACAAAAATAATATTAAATAGTGGGTGCAATCATTTCTGCCTAATTTTGTGTTCAGCTTGTTTTAATCCTTACTTCAGTACTCAACTCTTTTTGAGACCTTAACATTTAAGATTTATAAGTCATTTTTCAGTATTCGTTATATTTCTAATATTTCAAACTCATATTCTAATGATTTCTAAGTTAAATGGGTGTTGTATGCAAAAAAGTGTCAAAAAATTATCCTATAGGATATTAACCTATCGGTACTACGGTATAGGGAATGTGGAATGTAACGTTGTGATGGAGATTTTGTGTGCGAAAGGCCCAAGAAAAAAGAATAGTCATAGTGTTACCATGGTGCTCCCAGTGTTACTACGGCAACGCGAGGTAGTTCTTGCTAGTCCAGAAATCGCACTTTGTTTGTGCATCCCTTGTTTTTCCCATGCGTGCTACTTTTTGTATCGTGCTACAAATCTAAAACATGCAATATTCAGAGTAGAACACTATTATTATACCTTGCAGTTAATCACCCTTATTTTGTCTGCTTCCCATTCCTCTTCCGTTAGCTTCCTATTCCTCTTATATTCGATTCCGGCTCATCACACCAGAATAGTATCAATGCATTTAGGGTTAGTTAGAATTGGAAGATATGCACGAAACATCAAATATTGTGAAGATAGCGATCTGTAAACATTGGTTCACGTGGAAAACTAGTACCTTACCTCTGTAGTTGTTCATGATGGCGTGACTATTCGAAACCTTTATAGTTCCCGTTCTTCTCCTCCTATTAACGTTCGTAGGATAGTTAGAAGAGGGATGGGACTTGATGACTCTGGTTCAGAACAAGTGCGAGAAGAAGGGAATTGTTAGTAGTGGCTAGGGTTTTGTTATGCGAGTGAAGATGACTGCGGCTATGGGATGAGTTCGTGTGATTAGGGTTATACGCACACCTCAACATATATAAGCAAGTAGTATTGCAGTGCACCTCCAACCTTCCATTTTTGGTTTTCAATCACAATATTGCGGTATCAAGTCCTAGGACCGCAATGTTGGGACTGTTTCTAATCGCAAGACCGCGGTACCATGTCTTTGTCAAAATTTATGAATTTTTTAATCGCAGGACCGCAGTCCTCACATGGATTTTTTATTTTTTTATAAAATCGTGACGTGCTACCACAGTCCTGATTTGGGGACCACGGTAGTGGCGCGCATCCTTTTTTTAAGGGTATCACAAAAAATCACAAGTTATCCCTCATAGTGTAATTAAAAAGTGACATTCATTTTGTAACATTGGAATAAATGACACCTTTTGAAGATCAATCATTCTTTAATTTTTACAAATGATGCATGTTTAAAAGGTGCCATTCATTTTGATGTCAATAAATAAATAAAGCCTTTCAAACATTTAAAACTTTGCAACTTATAGATAGTTTGGCACTAATTTAGTGTCATTGTATCCAAATTAAATGTTGATATACTTTTTTGTAACTATCAATTTGAGGATTTTAAAAAATTATTAAGAATAATTTTGTAAAAGATATGATCCTATGTTTGTTTGTACATGCAATATTATTTATTTTATATCTATTTTATTTATAGTAGTATCTTTCACATTAGGGTTAGAATAATTCACGACCCTGACCCTCGCTCACCAACCTGTGAAGCCAAAACCTAAGAAACCAAAACATGATATTAGTCCCCACATACAAGGAGTTTGGAATTGTATGAAGGGGAGGGTTGCGCACAAACCCGCAATCTTTTTTTATCATGATTCCTTCTACTACCAACCTTGCTAATACCTTGATGGCTAAAATTTTGTCTTGCTGGCTAGAAATTGGAGTTCAGTAAGTTTTTTTTTTTGTTGAGTAGCTTCTTTCAATCCAAAGACTATATATTGATTTCTATCATGCCAAGTTTGATCCTAGATTATGCTAGAGATGGCAAAACATCTTTATGAGAAGAAGACCTCTTTAGTATGGTTGGAAATAGAGAATTGGTGATGGAAAGAAGATCGAAGTGTGGTAAGATCCTTGATTACCTTAGTTGGTGGTGCTCAAACCTTTCTTTCTTCCTTCAAATATTATTTCAATGGTTGTAGATTTTATTGATATAGAATTTGCATCATGGAAGAGAAATGTCATAAGAGTTCTATTCAGTGATGTTGATTGTGAGAACATGTTGTCCATTGCTATAAGTTGTCATGTATTGGAAGCTAAACTTAAATATCATTACTTTCCAGCATAACAATACGTAAAGCCATGATATGAGCATACTACCCTAGGATTTTTAACCATAATCAATTATAAATCTATGAAAATTAATTACAATTGACCTTGATTAACCTCCAATCAACAAAGATTGACCACTATCAACAAGTAATCCACTTTACTAGTAAGAAAGTTGGAAATTTTGTTTTGTGATCAAAATAATCAAATTAGGTAGCATTTTTCAAGTCAAAATGCTTGGAATGTTGAAGAGAATTAAAAAATATTAAAAATTACAAAAATGTCATTGTAGTGCCTTGCAACATGGCTAGTGGGCTCAACCACATAATGAAATGCGTAACATCAACTGGGGCAGTACACTGCACTCTTGTTGTTGTCTAAAACAATAATATTTACGAGATACCAACCGTGCATTAAGATTTTCACCTATCTAAAGGTCCATAGAGTGCCACGTGGCATGTTTATGAAAGTTTATACTTGATATTCATTGATTAAAAAAAAAGAGGAGCAAGGATTAAACATTTTAGATGAGAAAAGTGAATGAAAAATGTGGCAGTTGGGTCTTTTCTATTATAGTGCAAGTTTCATTAAGCTACCAAGGGGAAGCATGAGTTCTTCCATACTCATGCATGACCTAATAAACTTACGAAGCATTCTCCTTTTAATCATAACACTCTCCCCACTCAAGTTGTAGCCTATGCCCTACCCCTTGACCCAGTAAACATTGAATTAAAAAGAAGGAGAAAAAATGAAGATTTTCATTCTTTAAGTGTGTAAGAAAAGTCTGGACAATGGCAGGCATGAGAAGAAGGTTGTGCTAAGTTTTGGAGGACCTTGAAGAGTAACAAACAACTCTTTGTAAGCTTGCCTAAACTCCTTTTAGCCCCTAGTTTCACATAGTTGAAGATGAGACCAAGTTATGAACATTTTATTCATAATATAGACATGATTTTTACCCATTTTAAGTGACATTTCATGCAAGCCACAAACTACAACTTGCTGAGACCCAAAACACTACTAGATTATGGTCTTTGTCATGATCACAATGCCTCAAAAATGACATAAATCTATCCACTATAGACCAATAACTACGCCTATAAACTAGGTAATTACACAATAAAGTTTCAGGTCACAAAAACTTGTGACTAGCCTACTTTGGGTTTGATTTTGAGATTGATATCATAATTCTAAGACCATGACCCTTATACCATTAGAAACTACATAGAAAAATTTTTAAAATGCCATTAGAATGACATGAAATGATGAATTGAGGTATGAGAAGCATAAGTAAAAAGATATCTAGTTCACATAAAATGATAATTATTGTCAAACTCATATCAACAATGAGAAACCCTTGATTGATCTTAAATCCTTGGGAATTATTAACAATCCTACAAGTGTACATTATCGTAATAGTAATACACGATAAATATTGAAATATCATCATCAGGGAACGGTATGCGGTTAATAATTTTAAATCTCAATTTAATTTCAATATCGACTTTATTTAGGTGTCAAATCATATTAAATATTAAAAACTTGAATTAACTCAAAAGCGAATTGAAAACAAACAAATATTAAATTGAAAACTTTATTAATTAAGATTCTAGGATAGTAAGATATTATGTATTCACTTTTAATATTTATTTTAATTAATTTAAATTTTGTTCTTATATGTTATAGCACGAATAATCAAAACCCTTTCTTTAGGCACCTTGATCTTATCAGTTAAATTGTCTAATACCCTTTCCCGAGGCGTACAGTCAATAAACTAATATATTAAAAATATTAATCACATGCAACCTCCTATAAAATTAACAACTTCTCAGTCAATTAATTGAAATAGGTCTATATTCTGATTATCCAATTATTAAACATCTCTCCTAAGTTAGTTCAATAATCTGAAATCAGTTTATAGGTAGTCAATCAATAAAAAACATTAAGATCACATAATAAAAAATAATACCTCAAATAGATTAATTAAACTAAAAATTAAAGGTTTCTACAATTTAAATTACATCCTAGAAATAAAAATTATTTAGCTAAACTATTTAAGAAAGTACCAAATAAAGAATTAAATGAAGCAAAGATCATACTAGACTAGGCTTTGATCTTGTTCTTCAATTCTTGTTCTTCAGTTTGGTCTCTTCTGTTCTCTACTATGTGGCCTTTAATAACTCCAAAAACTGACTAATGAATTGAATGAATTAAAAAGCTATGTATTGGCCTCTTTATATAGGCATTTTAGATACCTAATTAGACCCTAACTCTAAATTGTAATCAAAACCGAATTATAAAATCACGTATTGCATTCTAATTTGTGTTTTAGGCGTGTTTTCCAATTGTGTCTTTATTGTTCAATTGAAACTACATGTTCTGCCATCCAATTTTATTTCACACTTCACGCACACATGTTTTTGTCTTCTTCTTCTTCCATTTTAGCCCATACTTTTTCATTAAATTACATTGCTGCCATTGCACTATTCATGTCCCTAATTTGATTTCTAGTCAAGCCATCGTGTAAATAGCATGCTTACACCTTTTGCCACTTATTTTTGCTCCACCAATTCAAGCCCAACTTTTCACATAACAATCGACCCATGCATTATTCATGCTATTTACCATTCCGCCACTCTTTGTTCGTTATTTATGGCACCGAAATTGCCTAATGCATTTTGGGCTTTGACTAAAATGGGCTTTGCTTTGTTGAATGGGCTTCATAATGATGGCTGTGATTTTATGTTGGGGTTTGACTTATTTTACTTGTTCCTAATTATTTTAAATTTGCACAAACAATAAAAGACCTTCTTTGGACATTAAATCACAAATATACATGATAAAAGCTATATTAAAATTTTCTTATACAAAAATACATGCAATACTCTTAAAAATGCTTATGCACCTAATTATAAATAAATATATCCTATTTTTAATGAATTAATGTAAAATATATATAAAAAATAATAATAATGTTAGTATGTAATGCAACTAACATGAATCATATGACCAAGGCTTATAGTATTGTAGCACACTAAGAGACGAACAAAACGAGCCTTGGCACACATAAAACTGACACTCGAAAAGCCCTAAATCGATGAAAAGAATAGCACATTGTTTAATGCCCAAAGACACAAAGCAATGCACTACACTATGTGCAACACTTTTGAGAGTTTCTTAGAAATGCAGCAAATTCCATCTCTTGGGAAATGCGCTACACAACTATATTTCCAATAGTGGTTGTGATAAAAAATAAAAATAAAAACTTTTAATTTTGTGCATACAAGTTTGTCAAACTTTAGGAAATCTGACAGTAGATTCCATAGCACTTTAAAGGCC
>JAJIYU010004786.1:0-23563 GCA_030144865.1 Tinospora cordifolia
CATTAGACCTCTCTTCTAAGTTAGTCTAATACATTGAATTCATCATGTCTATGGCCAGTAAACACAAAGTATTAAGCATGCACAATATAAAATAGTGTTTCTAAATCAATAACTTTAACAAAAAATCACAGTTCATACATTGGACTTCATATCCCAGACAAAGAGAACTAATTAGCTAGACATTAAAGTAATAGAAAACATTAAACAATGAAAAAGAAATTTAATCATACTCAAGACTTGATAAGAATCTTCAATCCCTAATTGAAACACTAGTTGTTTCCTTTCTCAGCCATCACAAGTGGGTTTTTCCGAATTGGATATGTTTTAGCTATAATTACCTTTTTTATTTATAGTCCCACACTAAAAAAATCCTAAAAATATGAGAAAGCCGACAATTAATCGTGTGACTGCGATCACCATCGTCCTTCAATAGAAACTCGAATTTCCTCCATTTGGTGTACCGCGGTCAACCTATTCTTCATTTGAATCATATTCTGGTTACCACGGTCACTAGACCACCAACCACGGTAACCAGTGAATTGTTTCTTTTCTTTGTCTTTCTTCTCCTCTGATTACCTAGGTCATTGAAATGATTACCTAGGTAACAAGTGAGATAATATTTATATTTTCAACCGTCCTTCACTTCTCTTGTGTTTTTATTTGCTATTCCGAGTCATTAGAAACTTGCACAGACATTTAAAACCTTTCTCGGACATTATATTCACATAAAAATGCTAGAAAAACATTAAATCATGATAATATGCAACTAATCATGCAAAAATGCTCTAAATGCATATGTAACTAAATGTAAACAAATACAATTAATTTCTTATTAAACTCATGCAATTTATACATAAAATACCTATAGTATAGTTAGTATGCTATGTAACTAATAAATATCATGACGATGGTCTCTTCCATTAGCTCTGCCTAGCCAAGCAATGTTCAAGCTAATTGTTTTTGAATAATTGTTGTACCTTTTAACTTAAAAACACCCATATTTGTAGATGAACATGAACAACTTCCAATTCTTTTACTACATTAATAAGGTAGGATTCCTATATTACTGTAGACCTTGATAATCTTATAGATCAATATCCAGGTTGCACTCAGTTACTAATTTTATATTTCGATTTACAAACTTCATCTTGAATTTTCTAGTTAGAATATCATGATAGTGGTCTCTTCCATCAACTCCATCTAGCCAAACAATGTTCAAGCACTTCTAATCTGAGTAAAGTTATACACTGGAACTCTTGATTAGGATGGCCTTGGTGGTCTTCCTTCAATAATCTCACTCGTTCAAGTTCAAGTTCATTGCAAATTTCTACAGTTTTTTTAGTTCAACCATTGAAAAGCTTGATCTAATGTGCCTTCTAGCATTAAATCTAAGCAATTTCCCAAATTTTTTGTCCATGAGCCTGATCTTACTACTTTGCTTAGCTTGTAACTTGATTAGCCCAATTTGGTTCAACCATGTCAAGTCAATCACAAGCCAAGCTAATTATGCAACACTCACACCAAAGTCAGTGGTCCTCACTTGGGAGGTACCTATGGAGTTATTTAATACTCCTTAATAACTAAATTGTTGATGGACAATATTTGGATGTTGTCATTACAAAAAATAACATCTACAACAATATGCAATGTTCATTGTTATACTCATACGACAACGTTTACAGTTATGTTGTCAATCAGAGTGTTGTTAAATGGTAAACTATTTTTAACAACAGTCACGAGCCTGTTGTTGTAATGCGTTGTGTGTCGGTCCAAAAACTAAGGTTACAAAAATATTCGCACGTTACTAAATGCTTCAATCTTTTAACACATATTCGACAATGGTCATCATGCCTGTTGTTGTAGATATGTTATAACAATAGGCGCCCGTTGTGGAAACTTTAACCTTTTAACAAAGGTCACATGATTCTTGTTGAAGGAGCCTTACAGCAACAATTGCCCGTTGTTAACAATTTCAACCATTCGTGGAAACTTTAACCTTTCTACAACATGTGTCCATTGTGAAATTTTATCCATTCGATAATGGTCACGTGCTTGTTGTTGCACGCAACCTACAACAATAGGCACCTGTTGTGAAAGCTCTAGCATTTCAACAACAATCGTCCACATGTTGTTATATCATGTTTGTTACAATGAAAGCTGAACGTTGTCATAAGTGTCATTTTTTAATACTAAAAATATTTTATTACAATATATATTGCATATATTTATCTGTTTCGATAAATTCATAATATAAAATAAACATTTGCCAAAATATATATTAAACATTTGTCCTATCAATTCAAAATTTTATTTAATATCACTTAAGAATAGTAAATTTCATAGTGTCAAATATACAATCCATCAAAAAGTGTAATTATTATTTACACTACTTATCTTTATTAATCATAATAAAAAATAAAAAGTTCTACAAACAAAAATTCTTCTTGGAGGATCATCACATCTCATCTTGATAACCTGTCCAAAAATTACATAAAAATATATTAATATATTGATATAAAAGTAAAGTAATATGAACAATACAAAATTAATGAGTAACAACCTCTAAAATAAGTCAAAAATTAGATAGAACATTGGTGTGGCAAAGAAATCTTTATTAAACCTATCATTTAACATAGAGGAAATATATCAAATATTTAATTAATTCTTACATTATAATTTAAATTATAAAAGTGTACCCATTTATAGTAGTCTTATATATTTCTTTGGCTAAGCAATTTGTCGAGACCCCTTCCCTAGGCCAAAGGGTGACCCAACCGTTACAGTGGCCCAACGAACTCATTCACTATGTCAAGTTCACCCAACCATTGTTAAGCCTCTCCAATCTCATACAACAAACGATATCAGAATAATCGAAAAGCTTAAAAGCAAAAATAAACAAATATACGAAGAGTGATCATTATATTACATATTTACCTTGTCCAAAATATACAATTGGCCATATATATATACATACAAAAGAATGACCGACCTCTAACAAAAGGACCAAGAAAAGGGAACAGAAATCATCAAGGAGCTAGGTGATCACCACGCCTTTCCCTCTATTAGCCACCGAAGAACCTAAAATATTAGTAGAGTAGTGAACCTAAAATTAATGTGGGTTAGTGAGCAGTAAGACCAACATGTCAACCATAACCAACATTCCAAAATAGTGTATGTATGCATGAGTAGTAAAAATGATATAATATTTGAATGCATGATATAGTATAAAAACAATTATGAACAGTGCACCAGTTTCAGAAAAAATCTATAATACATGTCAGTTAAAAACTGTATCCAGGCTAGGGTTAAATCAGCAAACCCAACCTATGGTCATCACTTGAGCGGGTTATGAGCTAGGCGTACTCATCAAAAACCCTAACCTCAACGCTCGACCCTCAAGTGTCGTGACTCGAACGGGTTCTAAGGCTAGGCACACTGATCTTATGCCCTAACCTCGACACTTGGCCCTCGAGCCTATGGTCTCATTACCTGTGTTCATCTACACTTTTCAAAATCAATTAGATGTATCTTAATCTCATGAAACCATTTAAACCATGTCGTTTTACACAAGTTTTATACAAGGAACACAAGTCACAGAAAACACCTGAATCAAACTATTCACCTTGGGTCCTGCGCACCAATGTCCCGTCAACACTTGGCCCAATCCCACCGTGCTCACTCAAATCTACATTATTTAAGCTTAATTTCAATTCTTTTTGGAATGTGGCTTAATTCGTTACTCAACTATCCTTAATCAGTCTCGATCAACCCAAATTCGATTAGGTCAAAATTGGTCAACATGATCAATTTTGGTTATCCTTGGTCAATTTGGGTTCAATTGGGTCAAGTTAGGTCAAAATTGGGCCAATTAAGCAAAAATCCCCAAATTCCAACATTTAGCCCAAATTCAAGCATTTGCTTTCTTTGCGCAGTAAATTTTTCGATTTTTTTGCGATCAATCCATAAGTCAAATTTGCACGAAACTTTCTAGATTTCATCTACACTTCCTAAAACTTCACCAAAATTTTGGATTCTAATTTTTGGACACCATTTGCTATGGTTTCTAAGTGTGTTAACAGGGACTATGAAATCTCATATCTCATGTGATAGATAATCAAATGGTGCATCAATTGACCCCCTTACTCAATTCAGATTGGGGAAAAGTTTGGTTTACATAATATTGACATGTCCTATGACCTCTCCACCAAATTTCAACTCAAAATGCCCACATTTGGTCAATCAACAGTGCCCCGAATTCTCAATAAAGTCACATGAACTTTCTCAGAGGTTGTAGTACACATCACAAGGATTCAAAAGAGTCATTTTACCTCAAGATCTAATCTCTAATGGCCTAGGAACCAGCACCTCAAAGATTAGATCAACTCAAGTTTATCAATTTCTGGGTTTCCAATAGTGTGGAACAGCCCCCTTTCTTGGACAACCGACTTGCACAGACTTGTAGAGACGTGTGAGAGCTTTCCAACAGATGGTCTTTCACTCTATTTGGGTTAGAGACGAAGGATAAAGGGGCAACTGAAAATGCTCACACAAGCTGGAAAATGATTGAAAATGGAGAGTTTTGTTTCATGTTTGCACCCTTCCATGCATGACAAAAGCTTGCCACGTGTGCCTCGTGAGTTGCCAGACAAGGAGTACAGGTGTCCAAGGTTCAAAGCTCTGGCCAACAAGGTTGTTGAAGGGAAAAAAAAATTAGGGGCCAAAACCATGTTTTCAGCTAGTTTTCTCACTGAAAAACCAGAAAAAATGCTAAAAATCTTGTCAAAACCGAGGAAAGGGAAAAGAAGATGGGGATGTGGGCTGGCCCATGCCCCGGCCCAAAAATCGTGTGGGGCGAGGGCAAAAACGGCGCGAGCTTGGGCCCTCGTTGAGTCCAAACCGCATGGGCCGTGAGCCCTATAGCCGAAAATCTGACTTTTTTTTTTCTTTCCCCTTTGTTTATATATATATATATATTCTATTTTCATTTTTTTCCTTCATTATTATTATAATTATTTGATTCATCAATATCTTAAAAATCACCAATTATACACAAATTTCAATATTCACACATTTATTTTCCAAAATTTCAATAATCTACAAAAAAAATTTGCATTTTTCTCCCCCAAAATTCATTAATTACACTAAAAATTCAATGATTACTTCAAAATTTTAATAATATTTTTGAAATATCATATTCTCTCCGAAAATTATATTTCCCTTATAATTTCACATATTCTCTTCTCAAAATTGTATTTCCCCAATTATTCAAAATTTTCTTCAATAAATGATTAAAAATATGGAAAATTGAAGAAATTCGCTTATTTTCATTAAAAATTCTCAGAAAAATACATGTATTGGACCCATTAATTGTGTATCAAAATCATGCGTCGTCACAACCTCCCCTCCTTATAAAAAATTTCGTCATCGAGATTTACAATTATGTAGATAATACAAGTTAAGGAGCAACACTCGTCAACTCAGGATGACGCCAAATCATGAAATCATCACTCTCCCATGTATTCTGCTCAGCACCATAGAATTGCCAACACACTCGTATCATCAATGTCTCCTTGTTGCGCAACTTCTTCACAACTCGATCTATGATGGCCACAAGCAGCTCATCATATGTATAGTTCTCTCGCAACTCAATATGAATCTAATCGATAATGTGCGAGGGATTGGGGTGATATTTCCTTAACATAGAAACATGGAATACATTATGCACACCCGATATCTGTGATGGTAATGCTAGCTGATAAGTCACAGGGCCAATCCTCTTGAGGATCTCAAAAAGCCCAATATATCTCGGTGCGAGCTTTCTTGAAATCCAGAAGCATGTTTGCCCCTTACAAGGCGAAATGCAGAGGAGGATATGGCCACCAACATCCAACTCAAAGACGTTTCTTGGGTTATCTACATAACTCTCCTATCGGTCCTGAGCTACCTTCATATTTTGTCCAATCCTCTATATCTTCTCATTCTACTCCTGTATGAAGGCGGGGCCCAAAATTGCTCTGTCACTAGTCTCCGCCCAACAGGCACGTGATCTATATGGTCAACCATATAACGCCTCAAATGGTGCCATCTCGATGTTCGACTAGTAGTTGTTATTATAAGCAAACTCGCACAAAGCTAAGTGATCCTCCCAGCTACCACCAAAATCCAAAATACAAGATCACAACATATTCTCAAAAATCTAAATCACACGCTCAGATTGACCATTAATATACGGATGGAATGATCTACTAAGGTTCACCTTCATCCCCAATTGAGCCTGTAATGCCCACCAAAAGTGGGATGTGAATCTAGCATATGATACTATGGATAAGGGAACCCCATGGAGCCTCATAATCTCTCTAATATAAAGTCGGCTCAATCATCCCACTGAATCCTTGCTATGCATAAGAAGAAGGTGGGCAGACTTCGTCAAACGATCCACAATTACCTAGATAGCATCATGTCTCCGTTGTGTACAAGGTAGTCCGATAATGAACTCTATAGTAATGTGTTCCCACTTTCACTTTGGTATTGATAAGGGCTATAAAGATCCACCAGGTCTCTAGTGCTCAGTCTTAACCTGCTGGCACGTATCACATCTTTGAATAAAGGCTGCTATGTCCCATTTCATCTCGGGCTACCAATATATGTGTTTAGCGTTCTAGTAAATCTTATTGGCACCCGGACGAATAACATATCTCGAACGGTGTAGCTTCTCGAACACATTGCGCCTTAGACTAGCATCATCTGGTACCCACAGCCGTCCCATAAAGCTCAGTGCACCCTATGAATCAAGTGACCACTCCCCACGAGAAGTGTCACCTGCCCAAGCCCTAAACATGTCATAGTCCACATCACGAGGTTGTCCCTCCATGATCTCCTAAACCTGGATTGGTTGGGCTGAAATCTGTGCACTGACTTTAGCCATAGAAGATGACCCATAGATACTCATAGTCGTGGAAAAATCCATCATCATCCACTCATAAAACACGTGGTTAGCCATGCATGTAGTCTTGACCCGTTTTCAACTTAGGGCATCAATCACTACATCAGCGTTCCCCGGGTGGTACTCAATATTGAAGTCATAATCCTTCAACAGCTCCATCCATGGCCTCTGTGTCATGTTCTAATCCTTCTGCGAAAACAAATATCTAAGGCTCTTATGATCTGAGGAGAGCGTGAAATGTTCACCATACAGGTAATGTTGCCATATCTTAAGTGCAAATATTATCGCTGCCAGCTCTAAGTCATGTACAGGGTAGTTCCTCTCATGATCCTTCAATTGTCGAGAGGCAAAAGCTATGGCCCTGTCATCCTGCATCAATACACAACCCACGCCTATCTGTGATGCATCAGTATATATGGTTAGCTCTTGGCCAGGCTTTGGCAACACTAGTACTGGAGCCAATGTCAATCTCCGCTTAAGCTTAAGAACAGTGTCTTATCACTCATCAATCCACACAAATGGAACATCCTTCTTGGTTAACTTCTTCATCGGAGTTGCAATCCTTGAGAAGTCCTGGACGAAATGACGATAATAGCCTGCTAAACTCAAGAAGCTGTGGATCTCAATCACTGTGGTGGGTCTCAACCAGCTGATAATCACATCAACCTTAGTGAGGTCGACAGAAATACCCTCAGCTCTAACCACGAGACCCAAAAATCAAACATCTGATAACCAAAACTCGCACTTGTTGAACTTAGCATATAACCTATGTTCCCTCAAAGTCTGCAGTGCAATCTTTAAGTGCTCAGCATGCTCCTCATGAGACCTCGAATAGATCAAGATATTATCGATGAAAATAATCACAAAGGTGTCGAGGTCTGGCCAAAACACCCTCTACATGAGGTCCATAAATATAGTCAGGGCATTCATTACACCGAATGGCATAACTAAGAACTCATAGTGCCCATATCTAGTGTGAGATGCAGTTTTTAGCACATCTTCCTCCCTAACTCTCAGCTGATGGTACCCAAAATGTTAAATCAATCTTCAAAAACACCTTGGCACCTCTAAGCTGGTCAAATAAGTCATCAATATGCGGAAGGGGGTACTTATTCTTGATTGTCACCTTGTTCAGCTACTGGTAATCGATGCATAAACAAAGGCTCCCGTCCTTCTTTCTCACAAACCGTACTGGAGTGCCCTAAGGTGACACACTAAGAGAGATAAAGCTCTTACTCAATAACTCTTCTAGGTGGACTTTCAACTCCTGCAACTCCTTAAGCACCATGCGTTAAGGAGGAATCGATACAAGCCGTGCCCTTAGAATGACCTCGATAATAAAGTCGATCTCTCGCTTAGGGGATAAGCCAGACAGTTCTTTAGGGAACACGTTAAGAAAATCTCTAACAACAGGGATCTCATCAATGCTTGATCGTGAAGGTCCCTCATCTATGGTTGTCAAACTAGCTAGAGTATCAACCTCGTGTTGCATCACCAACCTGCCATGAGTACTCTACCTATCTAAAGCTCAACAACTCTTCTAGTTGGACCTTCAACTCCTACAACTCCTTAGGCACCATGCGTTAAGGAGGAATCGATACAAGTCGTGCCCCTAGAATGACCTCGATGATAAAGTCGATCTCCCGTTTAGGGGGTAAGTTGAGTAGATCCTCAGGGAACACATTAGGAAAATATCTGACAACAGGGATCTTATTAATGCTCGATCATGAAGGTCCCTCATCTATGGTTCTCAAACTAGCTAAAGTATCAACCTTGTGCTGCGTCACAAATTTGCCATGAGTACTCTGCCTATCTGAAGCTTTCCCCTGCTAGCCAATCCATATCGAGTATGGCATCAAACTCGAGAAACTCCAACACCCGAAGGTTTACTACAGTCTCAAAGTCTCCCATCCTAAGTACAAACCTCTCACATGTCATGTTGGGGTAGATACGTTCTCCAATGGTAGTGTTTAACATCAACCAAGTAGGAGCCCTAACTGGCCTAAGTCCCAGTCTATCTATGGCACATCCAAAAATAAAGGACAAGTATGACCAGCCTAAGCTATCTCCCGCTTAGGGGATAAGTTGGACAGATCCTTAGGAAACACGTCAGGAAAATCTCTAACGACAGGGATCTCGTCAATGCTTGATCGTGAAAGTCCGTCATCTATGGTTGTCAAACTAGCTAGAGTATCAACCTCGTGCTGCATCACCAATCTGCCATGAGTACTCTGCCTATCTAAAGCTCAACAACTCTTCTAGTTGGACCTTCAACTCCTACAACTCCTTAGGCACCATGCGTTAAGGAGGAATCGATACAAGTCGTGCCCCTAGAATGACCTCATGATAAAGTCGATCTCCCATTTAGGGGGTAAGTCGGATAGTCAGGGAACACGTTAGGAAAATATCTAACAACAGGGATCTTGTTAATGCTCGATCGTGAAGGTCCCTCATCTATGGTTGTCAAACTAGCTAGAGTATCAACCCTTGTGCTGTGTCACCAATTTGCCATGAGTATTTTGCCTATCTAAAGCTCTCCCCTGCCAGCCAATCCATACCGAGTATGGCATCAAACTCGAGAAACTCCAACACCCAAAGGTCTACTATAGTCTCAAAGTCCCCCATCCTAAGTACACACACCTCTTACATGTCATGTTGGGGTAGATGCGTTCTCCAATGGTAGCGCTCAACATTAACCAAGTAGGAGCCCTAACTGGCCTAAGTACCAGTCTATCTATGGCACATTCAAAAGTAAAGGACAAGTAAAACCATCATCAACCAACACATATACAAATGAATCACAAAGTGAGACAATACCTTCCACCAACGTCCTCGTCGAATCAGGGTCAGGCTGGGTGACGGCCTGTGTTCTCTCTAATAACTGGGGCGGAAGAACTAGGACCCCGAGTAACAGTCAGACACTCAGCCCTCTTATGCCCAACTTGTTCGCACTGCTAGTATGTAAAGGGTGGTCTATGTCTTCCTTGAAAACTCTAGCTCCTTCCATGACCTCGACCATGATTTCTGCCTTAGGCACCAGAAAATGTGTTCGACCGCTTTACTGGTGGTTGTGCCTGCACAGAAGTGGCTGCAAGTGCCACCACCTTTGTGGCGGTCTGGCTAGGAGTGCTACCCGACTGTCCCTCATAGAACTTCCTCTTCCTCTGCCTTTGATAACTACCATAGCCTTGATAACCCCTAGGCCCACCTCTGTATGATGGCTGAGTTTGTGATACGGCCTACTACTACGGCTACGACTGCGGGGTACTACCAGATACTACTGAAATCTCAGGGCGCTCATCTAAACCATCCATCTCATACCGTAGGGCCTCCCTTTGGATCTCCTCTATGGTCTGGGCCCTAGATGTGGAAGTCGCCTGCCTAATAGCGACCCTCAGCCCTTGTCGATAGAATCCAGCCCTCTCTCTCTGATCAAATATCAACCCAGGTGCGTAGGCCTCCAACTATAGGAATCGATGCGTATACTCTCTCACGATCATGGTCTCCTGGAGCAAGCTCAGAAACTCTACCTTCTTACGTTCTCGCTTAGTCTTAGGAATGTAAATCTCAAGAAATAGCTTTCTAAACCTGGCCCAAGAAGTGAACGGGCCCTCAATGCTCCACGTCTTAAAAACCCCACCATCTAGCAGCTTTACTCTCTAACATATGGGTTGAAAATAGAACTTAATCTGCCTCTAATAATCTCAAGGTCTCAGCGTTCTTCTTCATGTTCAACAACCAATCCTCTACTTCCTCTAGACTAATGCTGCCTTTGAACCTCTCAAGGTGCAAATGCATAAAACTCTTGAGGAGCCGAGCATGGGCTCTCTCATCACCCTATCTATCCTAGTCTGAGGCTACTCAAGCTTCTACTGGGCCAACTGGTGGCTCAATAGCCAATGGCACAAGTGGAGCAGGCTGCACTACTAGTTCGATCCTTTGTTTGTCAGCCTCCAATCTATCCAATCTCTCCATCAGTAAGGTCGTTTGGGCTTGAGCAGCCTCGTTAGAGGCCCTAATCACAGCCTCAAGTCTCTATATGGGTCCAGCTCGGGCTGAATCGAAGGTGGTGGTGGTGGTGGTGTCGGGTCGCTAGACTCGAGCGGTTGTCTGCGCCTCCTTGGGGGTGCTCTACCCCTCTTGGGTGACATCTCTATCTACAGCTCAAATCAAACTATTGGTTATTTATACATTCAAAATAGACCCGACTCTAAAAGTTTAGTAGTATAGTACATTTTGTTCAAGATACGTTTTATGATTGATAGTTTCTCTCCTCTGTTAGATGATTCGTTTACTTTCGCAATCATTCTGATATCGCTTAGGTTTTATATTTATTAGAGTTTTTCAATTCTTTCGAACCTAGGCTCTGATACCAAGTCTGTCGGAACCCCTTCCCTAGGACAAAGGGCAACCCAACCGGCACAATGGCTTGACGAATTCAATCACCATGTCAAGTTCACCCAACCACTGTTAAGCCTCTCCAATCTCATACAACAAACGATATCAGAATAATTGAAAGACTCAAAAACAAAAGTAAACAAACACATGAAAAGTGATCATTATATTATATATTTCCCTTGTCCAAAATACACAGTTGACCATAGATACATACATACATACATACATACATACATACATATACATGCATACATACATATGTGTGTGTGTGTATGTATATATATGTATGTATGTATGTATGGTCAACTGTGTATTTTGGACAAGGCAAATATATAATATAATGATCATTTTTCGTGTGTTTGTTTATACATATACAAAAGAATGACCGACTTCTAACAAAAGGACCAAGAAATGGAAACAAGAATCGTCAGGGAGCTAGGCGATCACCACGCCTTTCCTTCTATCAGCCATTGAAGAACTTGAACTATTTGTAGAGTAGTGAACCTAAAATCAACGTGGCTCAGTGAGTAATAAGACAAGCATGTCAACCATAACCAACATTCCAAAATAGTTCATGTATGCATAAGCAATAAAAGTAATATAATATTTGAATGCATGACATAGTATAAAAGCAGTTATGAATAGTACAACAGTTTTAGAAAACATCTCAAATACATGCCAGTTAAAAATTGTATCCAAGTTATGGTTAAATCAGCAAACCCAACCTATGGTCATCGTTCGAGCGGGTTCTAAGTTAGGTGTACTGGCCATTTAAGTGGGTTGTGAGCTAGGTCTACACATCAAATACCCTAACCCCGACGCTCAACCCTTAAGTGTTGTGACTCGAGCAGGTTCTGAGGTTAAGTGCACTAATCATATGCCCTAACCCCGACGCTCGGCCCTTGAGCCTATGGTCTCATTACCCGTGTACATCTACACTTTTCAAAATCAACCAAATGTATTTCAATATCATGAAACCATTTAAACCATGTCGTTTCACACAAGTTTTATGCAATGAACACAAGTTACAGAAAACACTTGAATCAAACTACTCACCTTGGGTCCCGTGCACCGATGTCCCATCGACACTCGGCCTAGTCCCGCCATTCTCACTCAAATCTGCGTTATTTAAGCTCAATTTCAGTTCTTTTTGGAATGTGGCTTAATTCCTTACTCAATTATCCTTAATCGATCTCGATCAACCCAAATTCGATTCGGTCAATCGATCAAACTTGGTCAACGAGTCAAACTTAGTCAAAATTGGTCAACATGATCAATTTTGGTTATCCTTAGTCAATTTGGGTCTAATTGGGTCAAGTTATCTCAAAATTGGGCCAATTAAGCAAAAATACCCAAATTCCAACACTTAGCCCAAATTTAAGCATTTGCTCTCTTTGCGCAGTGAATTTGTCGATTTTTTTGCAATCAATCTGTTAGTCGAATTTATGTAAGACTTTCAAATTTATCTAAACTTCCTAAACCTTCACCAAAATTTTAGATTCTGATTTTTGGACACCATTTGCAATGGTTTCTAAGTGTGTTAACTGGGATTGTTAAATCCCATATCTCATGTGACAGACAGTCAAATGGTGCATCGATTAACCCACTTACCCAATTCAGATTGAGGTAAAATTTGGTACACATAATCATGACATGTCTGGCGACCTCTCCACCAAAGTTCAATGCAAAATGCCCACGTTTGGTCATTCAACAATGCCCAGAATTCTCAGTAAAGTCACATGAACTTTCTAGGTTCATGTTTTTCTATCACCTTTCGAGTGTTTATCTATTCCTATTTCAGCATTAATCTGAGGTTATTTCTTACTATTTTTTAAGGGTTCAGATCTTATAACTCTAATTAATTAAGTTCTATCCAATTTAGCAAGCAAATATAGCCATAATCACTCTCAAATACAACTTCCAAAACATAGCATGCATAAAGATTTTTAGAAATTTTTCTAAGTCCCAGAACGTCTAGCTAACAGGGTACATTTTCAAGCATGGAAAATGAAAATCATAGAGGCTAATGTTTCAAAATCTATACCCTCTCATAACCCTAAGTGTGAGGTTCGAATCAGTCCAACTTTCAGCCAAAATGGACATTTTCAACCACTACAAATGGGGTCTCAAATTTGCTCCAAGAACACTTTTCTGCTAAAAACTGTTGTAACAGTTAATCAACATGACAACTTTAACACTTTCTAAAACATGTTTAACATTTCAGTTTTCGTTTCCTATCAATCAGAGGTTGTAGTACACGTAACAAGGATTCAAAAGAGCCATTTTATCTCAAGATCTGATCTCTAATGGCTTAGGAACCAGCACCTCAAAGATTGGATCAACTCAAGTTTTTTAATTTTTGGGTTTCCAACAGTGTTGCACAACCCCCTTTCTTGGCTATTTTCATCTCAAATAGATAGGGGTTTGGACAACCGGCTTGCACAGACTTGTAGAAGCATGTGAGAGCTTTCCAACGGATAGTCTTTCACTCTATTTGGGTTAGAGACGAAGGAGAAAGGAGCAACTGAAAATGCTCGCACAAGCTGAAAAATGACTAAAAAATGGAGGGTTTTGTTGCATGTTTGCACCCTTCCTTGCATGGCAAAAGCTTGCCACGTGGCCATCTACGTGGTTTGTGAGTTTCCATGCAAGGAGTACATGTGTCCAAGGTTCAAAGCTCTGGATAGCAGGGTTGTCGAAGGAACAAAATTAGGGGCCAAAACCACATTCTCGATTGGTTTTCTCACTGAAAGACCAGAAAAGTGCTGAGAATCCCGTAAAAAACGAGGAAGGGAATAAGAAGATGGGCGCGTGGGCCGGCCCACGCCATAGCCCAAAAATCGGGCGAGCCAAAGGCAAAAACGGCATTGGCCTAGGCTCATGTTGAGTCTAAACTGCACGGGCTGCAAGCCCGTGCATTAAGATTTTCAGCCCACATGGGCCATGAGCCCGTGCAGCCAAAAATCCAACTTTTGTTTTCTTTCCCCTTTGTATATACACATATGCATGTACATATGCTAAATTTTCATTTTTTTTCTTCATTATTATTATATTTATTTGATTCATCAATCTCTTTAAAATCTCCAATTATACACAATTTTCAATATTCACACATTTATTTTCCAAAAATTCAATATTCTACAAAAATATTTGCATTTTTCTCCCCAAAAATCTATTAATTACACTAAAAATTCAATAATTACTTTATAAATTTAATAATCTTTCCAAAAAATCATATTCTCTCCTAAAATTATATTTCCCTTATAATTTCATATTTCTCCTCACAAAACTATATTCTCCAATTATTGGAATTTTTCTTCAATAAATGACTAAAAATAGGAAAAATTTAGGAAATTCATGTATTTCATTAAAAATTCTCTTAAAAATGCATGTATTAGACCCATTAATTGTGTATCAAAATCATTGGTCGTCACACAATTGTACTTCTAACAACATCACTGAAATACTAAATTTTAGATGTAAAGCCTAAATAAATCAGCATCTTCATTCACTACCTTTACAACCCAAGCTCTCCAACAATCAAAGCCTAAATACAGGCATGTATCTTCTCATATCCACGATCAATTGTCTTTAAAAGCCTTCTTGTTGAATATAAAAAACTAGGAAGAGTGTGTTCAGATGGTAGCAAATCACCAACAATCTTAAGCAATTCATTAAAACCAGTATCTGATAAACCATATGAAGGTTTTAACTTGAATAAAACTATTGCTGCTGAAATTTTAGTATATTTGGAGCAACTAGGATACAAAGGTGTGTCTGCCTCTTTAACTAAATGTGTGAAATCTTCCTCTTCAATTTCATGCTCATTCTGTCTGTCATGATTTTTTGAATATATGCATGGTCCTTGTACATTCTGTATGTATCATTTATGTGTATATCTTCAGAGACAAAACTACATGTTTCATGCCTTTCTCCATGAAAAAACCAAATTAGTATATGTATGATCCATACCTTTTATGACTAAATGCTCATGTACTAAGTTATAATGTGGCAGTCCAAGTTCTTGCATTTTATATAAGGACACAACATTATGTTTATATTTCCTAAACTTGCATGCACAAAATTAACAAAATTTCGAGCACCATCTCTATACTCTTGAGACAATCTAAAAAATTAAAATTACTTAAATTTTGAATAATGCAAGCAAACAATAAATATTGTTATCTAATTTTCTTACCTTATGTCCTTTTAACAACAGATGGCTAATGAACGTTATAGAAGGAGTCATTTGACAATGTGCAACTATGACTGTTGTAATAGCATAGAACAACATTCGTGTGTGTGTTGTAGTAGCTTTTCCAACAACGTTCCTCCCAACATTCACGTTGTTGTGTGCATTTTACATAAGCAATTTTACAACAGACATTTTATGAACGTAGTCATATGTCTTTTATTACAACGGTCATTGATGAACGTTGTTGAATACATGTTGTTGTATCATCAATTTCTTGTAGTGTGGTAGATTGAAACCATCTAGTTTTCTTAACATAGTAAGGTCCTGTGAATGAGATGTCTTGTCATTTTAGCTATTTTGATCTTGATTGACGGAATGTTCCTAGAGAGTTAAGGACTTTAACTACACATTGGTACTTTCAATTAGTATAATCTATTTAATAAGTTTGAGCCATCATTAGGAAGGCCTCTTGTGGTATTCTTTCAATAACCTCGCTCCATTTAAGTTCAAGCTCATTGCGAAATCCTACAGTTTTGAGATATCAAACATGGGATTGATCCAATGTGCCTTATGGCATTAGATCTGAGCAATTTCTTAAATCTATTGTTTGTGAGTTTGATCTTGTGCTAATATGCTTAGCTTGTAACATGATCAACCTAAGTTGGCTTAGCTATGTCAACTGAGTTACAAGCCAAGTTAATGATCCAACATTCAACCACAAATCTTTGGTCCTAACTTGAGAGGTGGTCAAGGACTTCTCTAATATTCCTTGATAGTTGAATTATTGATGGGATGTTGATGCAATTTAGGATTATTGATAATCTAGATCTTTGGATATTTTATATTATAGTAAGTTGGAGACCATCTAATTTTCTTGAGATTCATAAAATAGCAAGGTTGTGTGAACAAGAAGCTTCATTGTTTTAGTTACTATAATCTTACTTGTTGGAATATTCCTAGAGATTTGACCTCAAAAATTGAAAGTTTATATCCATAAGGTACCAACTCACCCCCGTTCCACTCATTTGTCATATGGTTCCAACATTGACAAGTTTCAATGGATAATTTTGTCCCTAATCAACCTCACACATGGTTGGCATATTTTTGTTTTTATTGGCATATTTGCTCATATATTTTATTATGAGTTTGTTTATTTGTTTTTGTTTTGCTTTTCGTTTTGGCAAAAGTTTATTAATAAAGTTTTAGCCTATTCCTCGTCAAATGGATTTATGGCTGAGCAGTATCCTCATCATAAGGAAATGGCTACTTATTTTGGTTCTAGTCCTCATTGGGCTAATAGTGAGGGCAGAAGAATGTGAAAAAAATCTTTTTTGAGCCTAATTCCTTGTTTCTTATCCAAGTTGAGGCCGTTGGCTAAACTCACCCTATCCTTTGGATGCACCGAGCAGTTTTCGACATCTCCATATTGAGCAAGTTTACTTTTCTTCTCAAACCGGTCTACCTCCAATTTCTTTTATGCTCAACAATTTCTAGAAAGATCATTTTCTCTTCTTTTCTTTTATTTTCTTATTGCAAAAGTCTTGCACTTCATTTTTTGTTTTTGTCTACTCATCTACCTTAATATATTTTTTTAATGTGGCCAAGTAGTTCATGATAAGTGTTAGCCTTCTCTTTGGCAAATGAATAGTAAAGTTTGGTCTTGGCTCTAAATGGAAGGTTGCAATTATTAGACATCTCATTACAATCATTAACCTCCACCAATACGCTCTCAAATCAATTCTTTATATTTTCTAGAGATTTTCTCAATGTTTGGTGAAGGGTGAGGAGATTGGAGTCCCTCTTCTTCATTTTTCTCATTCCCTGAAATTGCACGATAAACTTTAAAGCGAATCACAAAACAAGATGATGGATCAGGGCTAGGTTCAAGTATCACTTTCGAGCATGCTTGACAAGAGTGATCTAAAAGGCATAATGCATGGTTGCATCATTGTTGTTTATGAGTTGCATCCATGCTTTGTAGTTTTCAATGTGTTCCCTCAAGCATTCATTCCCTTATAAACCTTCTCATTGTACATCTTCAAATCTTTCAAGGGAGTATCCTTAATCTCCAAAGTGAAAGGTGGAGGAGACCAACATACTCACCCAGTCAAAGAGTAGAGAGAAGTTGAGGAGGTTGGGAAAGACTGCATTAAGAATGTTGATATTGGGGTCCTTAATACATTGCCAATGACGATGTGGTTGATTGACTTACTTATCAACCATTTGGTAGGTCTGAGAATCGCTAGGCCAAGCTTATGAAGAGCCAATCATACTTTGTCCCTATTTCACTTCCAAGGTATTACAAAGGTCATTTAGTTATAGCAACTTTTGCAAGATGATCTCGATTACCCCATGTTTGCCTTTCTTGGCTTGGTGCAGGTATTTTATCTTCTCCTTCACTATTTTTGACAATGTAGATTACAAGGTAAATATGTATATACATTGTTATTTATGCCTTGATAGAGAAGGAAATTTCAAAGTATGTAATAGATGTGGGTATTTACATATATATGTTGTTATTTAGAAAAAAAAAAATATTTATATATGGTGTTAATAGTTGTGGAATAACATATATATGTGTGTGTTTGTGTGTGTTTGAGTGTGTGTGTGTGTGTGTGTGTGTATGTGTTTATCAAATTTTGTATGTGTGAGATGGACTAATTATGGAAAGACTATGTCGTTGTTTAGTTTGATATTAACATGAGTCTAGTTGTTCTTGAGAAGATAGGACATTAAGTTTTTATGTTATTTAGAATACTCATGTCCAGAGTTGTAAAAAAGAGTCTTCACAATGTTGATATCAAAACCAAATTATAAAATATTTGAGAATTTAAAAGTTTCAAAATAATGAATAAGTCTTATTATATTGTTTACCTATGTAATAGATATAATAGTAGTAGTATATTTTTGGATGATTGTTGCCTCAATTTTATATTTCATGGTAGGATGGAGACATTAGTAAAGTCATCTATAGTTGTTCTTGAGCCATCCCTTACACTTACTTTTGAAGAGTCGCCTAATTGCACTTATTATATTCCCATGTTGTGTCATTAATTCATCTCACTGGTAAGAAGGAAAAAAACTATTAAGTTGTAAAAACTTACTGATGTAGATTCATTATGGATGCAAGAAGAAATACACTTAAAGGAGAATAAAAAGCACACTCAAATGAGAATAGCTAAAAAGAGTAATGCCCAAAAACCTACTTATAATAGATTATAAAATGTAATCCATACACTAACACAACTTCTAAGTAGGCTACATGAGTTTATACCACCAACCATGGAGCCCCATACAAATAAACAAAATAAAAAATAGAACACACAAAAAAAAATGATGAAACATGTTACAAGCATATCATAATAGTGTAACAAGACCAAATAGTCATATTCACAAATTTTATGGTTAGAGTTGTTGAATAGACTATTAGACAAACCATTGATCTATTTGTTGAATACTCAAAATGGGAATAAAAGCACAGTGAAACAAGTAAATCATAAGAATGTAATGAGATTAAGTGAACCTATCTTTAACATGTACTTATAACATTTTCCTGATAAAGTTTCTAACTTTTAAAGATTTAATGTTTATGTCTACTACAACTTAATTTATCAAACAAGAGTTTCTCGATGTTCTACCTATTTTGCACAAATTTTAAATGACTATTAACTTTTTATCTCAACTCCATATTTTTAATTTCAAATACTCATTAACAAAATATCTTCATTCGCTTTTCTAACACATTTTGCATCACTCAAATTAAAGTTTTTAGGCAAAAAACTTATAACTATTTCACATTACATGGTTGGTGTTGATCAGTAAAAAACTTTAAATAGACAAAAGTTTTTCTTTTCAACTTTAAATTCAACCATTCAAGATGCATTAGAAAGAGAAAAAAAGATTTACAATACTAGGAATTTAACTAACTTTCTAATTACTATTGAATTTCTAGTTATATTTAAACATTCTATGTATTTCTATTATCAATGACTATTAACCAAAAGGTCAATTTAAGTGTAATAAAATTATAATTTTTTTATTCTTTTCAACGCTTCTTGAATCATTGAAATTGATTTTAAAACAAAAAGTAGTAGCCATTTAAATTTTTTTTACCAATGTCAACATTAGTCACTAACTGGTCCAACTTAGTTAGCAAAAAGCCAAGAATTAATCATCTATCAGTAACTAATTGTTGACTTATCGATAAAAATTTAAATAGCCATAATATTTTTACTTTGATTACAATTTAAGTGATTTAAGGTGCTTCGAAATGAGGATGAAAAGATTAATAATACTACATAGCTTAACTGACTTTCTGATTGCCTATATAGTAAGAGGAACTAATAGAAATCTTACACTTAGTTATAACATTAAGGACAATACTAGTACTACTACAAATTTAAGCCTACACAATAAATGATAGTAAGCTAATGGTTCAATTGGAATGCACATATATTAAGATAAAGTGCACATACATACTCATAATCATAGATGCTTCTTTGAGTTACTTCTCATACTTCTCATTAAGATAATGATACTGGTAACATTTAATCTATGGATCATGGAAAATGATTGTGATTAAGGTTAGATTTTGATCCAAAGTAAAAATTTGTTGAGTATTTTGCCAGAATAGTAGTTTCACATCAAATATGAACATAGTCATCACACAAGATATATGCTAGGATCTTTTCTTCATTAGTATTGGGACCTTTTTTTTAGCAAAATTATCACCTGGGTCCAAATATGGTTAAATTGGAAACAATAATATTAATTGTATTTAAAATTTAGGGCCATCCAACATTATCAATACCTATTTTTATAATTCCAGAAAGATCAACAAGTTGTAAGTTCACAATTTCCTAGGTTCAAACCATTAGAAGTTTGTCTTTTAGGAAGAAATTGTTAAAAAGACGTTAAACGTTTTACACATTTAGGTGTGAAAAATGCTAAAACGATTGCTACAGTTGCATCTTTTGTGCAAATGCAACATTTTTAATAGTTGATAGATATCTCGATATGTGCTCTAATTTTATCCAAAGTTATTTTTTCCAAGAGAACTTATTGCATCCCCATTACTTATTGTATCCTTTGAGTGTCTCAAAGGAATGTTCGATAGCCAGATCTTACATCCTTTGTCCTTAAGGCTCCATATAAATATTATAATAGGAACTATTTGCCCTAAAGTAATAATTGAAAAAGAAATCTAATTGAGTTCAATAAGTCTATGTAAATATTAACATAAGTGGCATATGTCATTTCATTCTTTCTTTTATTCATTTTTGCATCATTTTGGAGGTGAGTCAATCCAATGATAATCACATGTTGTAATGCTCTCTAATAAGAGTGTGATTTTCTCAATCGTGGCTCCGTAAAATTTCAAACACTTTCATTATTTTAATCTCATCTTAAAAGTATTGGTTGGCCATACCGAAAAGAAAGGGGGTCCATAGGTTAGACTGGGTTATATTCCTACTAAACATAAATCTAACTTAATGAGGTTTTGCATGAAAATATTACTCAACTCAATAAACCCCTTAAAATTTATAACTTCGGTTAGTTTAGGTCAACTAAGTCAGGTTACTCTACTAGTAAATTATTTATAAAATGATGCAATCCAGCAAATATATCTACAAATTATAAATAACATTTTAAAAAATCGCATGGGAGTATTGTGATAGTTAAGAACTATTTTTTTTATGTTATTTATGTCATAAAATTTTAAATAACTCAATTATAGTAAGTTTTTGAAATTAATTTAACTATAATAAGTTTTTATGAGAAAAATATAAATAGAGTAATAGCTATTATGTTTTGTTAGTTTGGATTAATTTAAGTTAATCATTTCATTTTGACCAACTAGAATAAGCTTAAGTTTTAAAATTTTTCGACCAAACCTAATGTTATTTAACATATAAATTATCCAACTTGACTCAAAAAATTTAACATGATCGGGTTTTCATTATGATGAACATACTCCTAAAATTTGATCTGATCAAGTTTTTCAATAGGATGAACACTCAATACCCATTAATCAAAAGTGTCGACTTCAAGTCCTACACTTAGGTATGGAGAAAATCATATTAGAAGAACTTCCTCATTTATGACCTTACAATATCTCGAATAGTAATTAGTCTAAATGTATACGTAATTATTCTTA
This sequence comes from Tinospora cordifolia, assembly GCA_030144865.1. Classification (NCBI taxonomy): domain Eukaryota; kingdom Viridiplantae; phylum Streptophyta; class Magnoliopsida; order Ranunculales; family Menispermaceae; genus Tinospora; species Tinospora cordifolia. Next base: position 21,694 of record JAJIYU010004786.1, read on the forward strand.
ATGTGTACATAAAGTTTACTCAAAAATACATCCTGAAAAACTAAAAGAAAAATAATATGATGGTGATTCTACCTCCTTTCCTCTCAAAATAATTGTAAATATTTTGATGATGATAACAATAATAACAATGATAATTCTTTCTATTTAAAATCAAGAAAACACAACTAATGAATTTTTTAATAAAGATAGTATAGCCAAGACCTATTCTAACAGAACTTGTGAATCATCAATCTTAGAGCAGATAGAGACTAAATGGTTGCCATGACTTTACTAACAACCCCAACACAAAACCTATATTGATTATACTTTGGGCTTAAGATCCTACAAGAATTAGGTACTCAAGCCCTAAGCAAAAATGGGTCCTTTAGAGCATCTCCAACTCATTCCTCTATTTTTAGAGAAACTTTCATTTTAAAGTGGGTCTTACTTTTTCTTTTAACCATTAATTCATCTCTAAATCATCTACACTATTTCTCCCTCTAAAAATAAATATTCTAAGAATATTTTTAATCTAATTTTAGATTTTTTTAATACTAATATTTCTACATATAAACTTTATTAGTTTCTTTCATACTATTTGCTTTAAAATTAATAAATCTACACTTAAATGAATAAATAATAACTAAATAAAATTATGATTTTACTATAGAATTATATTATTTTCACATAACAATAATAATATTTAATTATAAAAAATAAATTTAGGATTTTAAATAATTTAAAATTAAAATTTAAAAGAAAAAGATTAAGAAATATAAGGAGCGAGGCAGGGGAAGGAGCAGGGCAATACAACATAATTAAACTACAATTATAAAAATAAGATTATAGAAGATTAAATGTTTTAAATTAAACTAGGCTTACACTATAAAAATTATGTTAATTATCAAAAATAAAATAAAAATCACTGACACAATACAACATAATTTAAAATATAACATTAATAATAATACAAATTAAATTAGTTTTCAAATATTTAGATAAAAATTATTATTTATTTTAAAAATAACTATTAAAAGATTAAAATACAAAAAAAAAATTAAAATTAAAAGCCGACACTTTCAATGGGGCCCAACAATTTACTGCTAGTGTAAAGACCTAGCTCTAATGTATTAGTGTTTTTGATCAAATAAATGAAACTCTTTGAGAAATATTTTGATAAATTTAATTTTTTAGATGAAAGATTTGAATTTTTGAAGAAAATATTTTAGAAATTTGAAATTTGGACAAATTGAGAAATTATTTAACAGTCAATGGCAAAAATGAAAAAAATAAATGATGATAGTGACGTATGGCAAGTAAACACCTGAGAGCCTAGTACATCATCACGATATATCATTCTTTGACTTCATGGAAATCATGATTTAGCCCCTTATAGTCACGAGGTGTTGAATTGGAGCAGAGGCACCAAATTGGAGCAAAAGGTGTCAAATAGAGTAAGAGATGTCAACTTAAAGATAAAAGTGTCGATATATAGAACACAAGGTATCAACTTGAAGTATGAGGTGTTAGATTATAGCATGAGGTGGCAACCCACACTGTCAAGAGTCAACATGTGCACAAGGTGGTAGCTCACAGTGCCAAGAGTCAACATTTGTGCATAAGGCGACATGAAAAAGGACGAAGGATATAAACAAGTTTACATAAACAAAAATGTTTCATGCAAACGTTGCTATATAAAGAAGTTTATTCCTCCTAGTTTCATGCATTCTCTTGAACAATATTTATAGACTTTGTGAGAAGAAACAGAGAGAAAAGATTTTAAGTTCATGATGGTGCTTGGGAAAATCTATTAAGGAGAGAAGAACGACGTCAAGATCTCAATGCATAGAGCCCCATGGTGTGATTGGAAGTAGGTGCTAATTGCTTGGAC
>JAJIYU010004787.1:0-23731 GCA_030144865.1 Tinospora cordifolia
GAATCGCCTAATGTACAAAAGTTTTTGATATGCTTGGTTTGTTTGAATTGAAATAATAATTTAAATGTTAGAAAGATCTACTGGGCTGTGTGCTCACCCTTCATTTTATTTTTTAGGGAATTAAAATACATGAAGACCATGAATATTAGTTAGGTTCTTTTTCTTTAAAAAGTTTCTAATTTTAATGTGAGGGCATGTTGCCCAAGTTTTAAGACTTCCGCTGTAATATTTTTTTTAAATTATGTACTCAATTTTACTTAATTAATTGACTTTATGAATTTTAGTTATTTCTTATACTATTGCCTTATTGAATTCTTAATTTTAAGTTATGTACGGTTAAATACGATCAAGGCATGAAATGACTGAAATAGAAAGTCAAGTGTGTGTCGCTTGTAATGTAACACCGGCCCGCCCCGCCGTTTGGTTTAGTCCATTGTCAAGAAAAATGGTAGATGCGTCCAATGCTTAATGATACAGGGGTTGGGGTGTTACATTATAGCCCAAAACATCTAAAGCCTAGGCTTTAATACCACAATTGTAACACCCCAACCCCCATATTATTTGAGCATTGGATATAACCACTTTTTTTTGACCATGGACTTAACCATTTGGAAAGTTGGATCCATGTTACTTTACAAGTGACTCACACTTGGCTTTCTATTTTGAAAACCTCATGCTTTAGTGCAAATTCAAGAATACAAAATTTTGCTTCGTGAACAATCAAAGCAATTATTTAAGATATAAAGAAAACTCAAAATTTTTTATTCAAAATAAAAAGGAAAGTACATAACTTTCTAAATAAACTATTACAGTGGAATAATAATTAAAAAAAAAAAAACTTAGCAACATGCCCAACTTAAACTAAAAAAAAAACTAAAAGAAAACGTCTCTTGTTTAGCATCTATGACAGTGATCAATTTCTCAAAAAATAAGAGAGGAAGGGGTGAGCACAAAGCTCAGTGAATCCTTTTCAAGCAACCATTATTCATATTCAATTTAATAAGACATTCATAATTCAATCACTTGCATATATTAAGCGTTTCAAGCATCAAATTGTTTCAAGTTGATATTTTGACCAAAAAGATTTTAAGGCCCTTGATGTTCTTAACAAAGTACCTCCTTAGAGTGAAATATGACATGTCTTCGCCAATTTCATTGGACTTTTGGAACTTAGGGACTCTTACCACCAACTAAGTATTTTTGAAAAGAACATCCTTAACAATCCCACAAGTTTCCTATTATGGTACATGGTTATTATCACCATCTTCTTATGTTAATCTCATGTCCATGATTCACAAAACTAATTTCAGAATATAAACTATGACAAATAAAATTCAGATCATAATCAAAATTGAAAATCATGGAATGTCCCAAAAACATGTGTCGTATTATGAAATAAAGCCTAAGCGTGATACTAACATGATATGAGTATGATGAATGCATAAATATGAATCAAATCTGAAACTGAAAATAGGTTTTAAAATACTGAAACTGAAATGTTTTGTTTTCAAAGAAATGACATAAGCAATGAACATGCTACAAATTTGAATAAGAACAAAGGGTGTTCTAGAAGTCACTTCCACCTTATGATGTTTTCTCCCAAAAATTTCAATAAGGATTCCCAACATTTTAGCACTTTCAAACACCAACAAAGTCACTCAAAATAACTCACTAAGCTACTGAAATTGAAACTTCTCACTTATGAGCAAGAGAAAAGAGAAGTGAGAAGGGATGCCAAGAAGAGGGTTTAAAAGTGAGCAAGAGGAAATCTCAACTCTTGTTCTTGGAATGAGTGGAATGAGAGCCTCGAGGGGAGTTTACATAGATTTTCCATGAGCATATGGGGACATCTTGGGCAGCTAGGGCAACTCACCATGTTTGGGCATGTTTCCAAATCATAAGGGGTGGCTTTGAGTGAGTTAGGCAAGAGATTATTTAGGGTTTCTGATCCCAAGTGTAAACACAAATATAACCTCTTCTTGGTTTCCTATTTGTGTGTGAACACAAATTAGCTTTTTGAGTCCTTCCTAAATATTTAGGACATTCCATATTAGTCCTAATCTCATAACATAGCAACTTTCCTATCTATTTATGAATGCATCAAGTAAGGTTACTATGGACACTTTGCATATCTCATTTTGGCGTCACCGTTGTTTCCTTTTCATGAGGCTCCTAATTTGGGTTGTGAGCAAGGGTGACACCTAGGGTTAGCTCATTTTGAGTATTAGAAACTTTTAATTTGGTTGCTCACATGTGTGCACGCACATGCATACACTTACATGGCCAGTTTTAGCACAAATGGGGCATGGTAAACTGGATCAAGGATGGTGTACATGGAATTACTCTTCATGGATTTTCATTAGGTGAAACGCCCCATAGGTGTGAGTGTACTTAATTAGTTGTGTGGTGCATGGGATCATTCTACAAGGCTTCAAACAATGGAAACATTCCACAGAGCTTTGGGTAGGGTAAGGGTCCATATGATTATGGTGTTCCACCCATGTGACTTGCACTTGCTTAGGGTGGCCATGACTTTATGGGTTCACAAAAATCAAATAATGTAACATCTCAAAAAATTCATATGAAATTTGAATTTTTATTTACAAAATTATACATAATTGACTGATGAAAATTTTGGTAAGTCCTAGTTTACCCAAATGAGGAATAAAAAATCAATTGAACAGATTTTTGGGAGAAAATATATGAATATAATGTATAACATGGGATATTATAGCCAAAAATACAAGGATACGTGCAATTTTTGATGAAAACAGGATTAGAAAGTCAATTGGGATCAAGATTTGGCAAAAATCCAAAAATAAAACAAGAAATTCAGCTGAAAAACAAAAAAAAAAACTTAAAACTGCATCCAATGGCCAGAAACATGTAATCCGCACAATCTAAGATCCCACGACCACAATCAAGTTCGCACCGAATGCCCGGATGCACCGAATCATCAAGATCAAATGGCCATGATCGATCCATAAAATCCATTGGCGCACAACGCAGGCGCAAAAATGAAATCGCGATTCGAAAATTCGAACATTGCGCTCGAGGACGATCTGAGGCATTTTCGTTGATCGCGAACGGATGTGCTGCGCTCGAGGATGATCTAGAGATTTGAAGCATTTTCGTTAATCACGAACGAGATCCGCGTGCAAAACTGAAAGACAATCCAATGACTCAGATCGAATGCTCCGAAATTAAAATCGAAAATTATAGAAAAATCATGAAAAATTCAAATAAAATTTGAAAAAAAAAAGTTTCTAAAATCTAAAAATTGATTTCTAAATTTTTAAAAATACTCATTTTTTCTTAAAATTAGAAAATATGAAATTAGAGAGAATTTAGGTGTTTTACTCCAAGAAAAACTAAAAAGTTTCTATTTTTCTCCCTTTGAAAACCTATATAAACCACCCCCCCCACCTAGGCTCTCAATTCCCTCATTCCAAAAGTAACAGTTGAAATTGCCTCTTATTTTCTCTAAGTCTTCTTCTTGGCACCTCTTCTCATCTTTCCTTCCTCTTACTTGTGTGTGGAAAGTTCTTCTCTCGAATTGAAAAATTAAGTTGGGCGATCTTCATTGGCACTAATACGTGGGGGAATTGCTGTTGAAATTTCTAAAGAAAACGTCACAAGGTGGAAGTGATTTCTAGAGCGCCCTTATATTCTTATTTAAATTCATGGCATGCTCATTATTTGTGTGTTTTTCACTGAATACAAAGATTTTCAATTTCAGTTCTAGAATTTTAAATGTTTATTTCAATATTTCAGTTTTGATTCATGTTTGAGCAATCATATCATCCATGCCATGTTAATATCATGCTTAGGCTTTTAATTAAAGTATGATGCATGTTTTATGAGTGTTTCATGAATTGACTTTGTATATTCTAAATTTTAGTTTGATTTCATATTCTAAAGTTTATTTTATGAGATCATGATATGAGAATTAATCTAAGACAATGGTGATAATAACCACGTACCAACATAGTGGTCAAGGCAACACTATGGATGTTCTTTTCATATGAGTTAGGTCATATGGTTTTCAGACCTAAGTACTTGAGGGTCGCGTACCACATTACCTGGTGGGTCACCATGTGTAACGAGTTGATGCCGACACGTGCCACTAATGGGTTGATGCCGAGTGGGCCCTGTTTACTTAGTTAAGAGCATCAAGGGATTTAAGACCCTTTTGGTCTGAAATTTGACTTGAACAAATTGTTGTTTGGAAAGCCTAATGATTGCAAGTGTTTGAACTATGATTGTGTTATGAGTTTGAATATGAAAGATGGTTGTTCAAAAAGGATCCACGGGGCTATGTGCTCACTACTTCATTTCTTATCTTTTAGGAACATGAAACCTATGGAGCAGTTGAATACGGGTAGTTCTTAGATAGTTTCTACCTTATTATATTTTTTAGAATTTTTAAGGGCATGTTGCCCAATGTTTTTATGCTTTTCTACTGAAAAATATTTTTTTGAAGTTTTTCGCTGTAATAATTAGTTTTTTCTTTGAGAAGTTTAGTACTTACAATTATTTTTTCTATTATGAATAAAATAGTTTGAATTTTTTTATCTCTTTTAATTTGCCATGATTTTATTAAAGTGAAAATTTTGTATTCTTGAATTTTTATACAAAGGCACGAGATATTGAAAAGAAAAGAACAAGTGAGTGTCACCTTTAAAGTAACACCGGCTCAACCCGCCATTTGGATAAGTCCACTGTCAAGAGAATGGTGGTCATGTACACTGCTTAAAGATACGGGGGTTGGGGTATTACAAATAAAAATTAATATCTTCTTATTTATAAGGAATTATGATTTATTACCTATAATTTTGGAATCACATGAATCTAATGCAAATTTTAAGATATAGTTTGGGTCTAGGTGATTTTTCTTAAAAAAACTTTCTTTGTTTAGAACCTACTGAGATCACTAGGCAAATGAAAACCCTATTCTTGACCAATTGAGCTGCTTTTTGGATATGTTGTTCAATTGGTCAGTTCAAGTCACTTTGTTTCATTTCATGTTATTTGGATCCCTAGGGGTCACTAAATAAGACTTTTAGAACCTGTCAAATTTAGTCTAGAAATGAGCTGGTTTCATTTTGCACCCAAATTTCACTGAATAAATAATAAATTTTATTGAATTGAGTATAGAATTTTTTTGAATATTACATATTTTTATTTCTAGGATGTAATTTTGATTGTAAAAACCTTTGATTTTTAGTTTGATTAATCTATTCTGGGTATTATTTTATATTTTGTGTGATTACTATTTTCTATTTACTGGCCACAAATAAATTGATTTTAGATTGTTGAACTAACACGAAAAAGAAATTTAACAATTGGATAATCAATATATAGACCTAGAAGGATCAATTGACCGAGAGGTTGTTGATTCTATTAGAATTTGCACGTGATTATTCTGTTTATTGCATTAGTTTGTTAAATGTATGCCTCAAGAGGGGCTATTGGGAAACATAACTAATAGATATTAAGGCACCTCAAGAGGGGTTATTTGGAAACATAACTAATAGATATTAAGGCGCCTCAAGGGAGGGTTTTAATGATTCGTGCTATAATCTACACAAATAGGAATTAGATTAATTGAAATAAGGATTAAAGGGGAATATATGATATTTTACTATCCTAGAATCTTAATTGAAATAGTTTAAAAACCAACAATCATTTTTTTTTTCAATCTAAATTTAGTTTAAAGCATTTAAACTTTGATTATGAGCCTTAATAAAATTGATACTGAAATTAAGTTGGGATTCGAGAGTATTAACCATAAATTGTTCCCTGAAGATGATATCTGGTATCTTACCTTGTATTACTATTACAATCCTGTACACTTGCAGTGATCTCAACAAGTTTTTCGCGCCATTGTCGGGGAACGGTGCATAATAATCTTAGAACCAATTGAAATTGGTTAAATCTTAATTAAGGCTTTTTTAGTTTATTTTATTCTTTTTTATTTAATCCATTAGTTTACTACACTTGATCTATTTTCTTTTCTTGTAGTGTTTCAGGTTTGTGGATGAGTAGAAATTCACTTGCGGTGAACGATCCAACTCTATCAAAAACACTAAGGTAATTCCAACTGGAGGCTAGAAGCCATAGATTTGTTATGGCTGAGTGTAGTAGATCTGTAGCTGGCATTGATGGTGAAGCACCACTCCGGGATTTCTTTAAACCTATGCAGAATAATAATTACTCTGGAATTGCTCAAACACCCATCAACACCAACAATTTTGAGTTGAAGCCTTCCCTCATTACTATGGTGCAACAACAACTATTTGGGGGTTTGGCTACTAAAGATCTGATGGCACACCTAAACTCATTTATGAAAATCTGTGGTACTGTTAAGATAAATCGGGTGATTGATGATCAACTAAGATTGAAGCTTTTTCCCTTCTCTCTAAGGGATAAGGCAAAGACATGGCTATAAACTCTCCTATTGGGTAGCATCACCACCTGGGAAGAGACAGGATAAAAATTCATTCAAAAGTATTTCACTCCAACAAAGGTTCATCAACTTAGGGGTGAAATTAGTTCATTCAAGTAATTAGATTTTGAGTCTCTATATGAAGCATGGGAGAGATTCAAAAACATATTGAGAAGATTTGCAATCATGAAAATTGCAATCATGAGTGGAATGTGCCTAAATATTACCAACTAGGGATTTGCAATCATGAAAATTTTTCTTATGCTCATAATAGAAACATCTAGCAAACCCCACCAGGTTATGTCCCTCAACAGAGCCTAATTAAAAAGAAACCATCTTTGGAGGACAAGCTAGACGAGATGACGAACATACAGGTCTGGTACTTCAAGGATTTGACTGGTAGAATTGATTAGAATGATAATAAAGTCTCATGGCTAGAAATTTAAATGGGAAACATTAATGCAAATGTGAAAAGTCTTGAGACTCAAGTAGGACAGTCAACCCAAGATTTCTCCAATCAGTAGCGAAACCATTTTCCTAGTGATATTCATGTCAATCCTAAAGAAAGTTGCAATGCCATAATCACTAGAAGCGGCAAAAAGATCCAGTCCTTCTAGCCCTACTATGCCACTTGATGAGTCCACTTATTCCAAAGGGCCCGTTCTTATAGAGCCAACTAATATAGTGCCTACGAATGATGAAAGGAAAAAAGGCATACTTCCTGGAATCACAATTGAAGGAAGCAAACATCTTGAGCTTCCTTTGTTAGCATTTCCTCAGTGGTTTATAAGAAGAATATGGATAATATAACAACCTGGGCCCACTACGTACTAATATTATCCCTACCTTAGCAACCACTGACTGGGAGTAGGGTTTTGTTTTTGGCAAGACTTGAACTTGAGTTTCCAAAAAGCGCTCGACACTAGTAAGGCTCGTAATTGCTCATTTAGCCTAAGCATCACTCTAGTGTCGGACTGATGTGGGATATTACAATCTACCCCCTTAAAGTAGTTTTGTCCTCAAGACTCACACCTCTGTCACACTTAGAGTGGCTCTTAGACCATTTGTAACAACCCAGGCCCCCCGTAATGATATTGTCCCCATCTTAGCCACCACTGACTAGGTACAAAGTTTTGTTCTTGGTAAGAATCAAAATTGAGTCTCACAAAAGCGCTCAACACAATGAGACACCCGCAAATGCACATTTAGCCCAAGAATCCCACTAGAGTCGGACCGATGTGGGATATTACAATCCCCCCCTTGAGAGTAATTTCGTCCTTGAGATTCACACCCTTGGTACATAACCCGGTCTGACTCCAGGGGAATTCCTAGGCTAAATATGCATTCGAGGGTGTCTCATTGTGCCGAACACTTTTGGAAGACTCAGGTTCGAGTCTTGCCAAGAACAAAACCCTACACCTAGTCATTGGTGACTACAGTGGGGACAATATCAGTACATAGTGGGCCCGGGTTGTTTCAGATGACCAGTTTGCTCGATTCATAAACATGTTCAAGAAAATACATATCAACATCCCCTTTGATGACACATTGCAATAGATGCCAAACTATGCCAAGTTCATGAAAGAAGTCGTGTCTAGGAAGCAAAAACTTGGCGATTATAAGACAATAAAGCTCATAGAGGATATTCTTCTAAAGAAACTCCCTCAAAAGCTAAAAGATCTAGGGAGCTTTACTATTTCATGTAACATCGGCTTAACAACAATTGAAAAGGCTCTTTGTGATTTGAGGTCTAGTATAAGTCTCATGCCACTTTTAGTATACCAGATGTTGAGCCTATCATAAATCAAGCCTACTGTTATCTCTATTCAGCTTGCAAACCACTCCATCACCTATCCAAAAGGGATCATTGAAGATGTGATAGTTAAGGTTGATAATTTTATCTTCCTAGCTAACTTTGTAGTACTGGACATGGAGGAAGATAATGAAGTACCACTAATCCTTGGGAGGCCATTTTTAGCTACTAGGCAAGCTATCATTGATGTACAAAAAGGAGAGGTCACCTTATGAGTAAATGAAAACCAAGTAGTCTTCAACATTTATAAACCTTTGAAGCATTCTATTGAAGTGCAAGATTGCAAGGGAGTCTCTATGGTGAATGTGGAGATAGCAAAAGTGGTTGAGAAGTTCAGGTTTCAAGATGTTAAAATGCCTGATGTTGAACTTGATGAGAAAAAGTCAATACAAGCAAGCTAAAAACATATGCTAAAATCAAATGGCTAGTTGATGATCACCAACGCATAAATTCAGCCTTAAGTCCACACAAAATTCTTTTGCAGGATTTGTGTCATCCAATATAAAAGGATTGGCTACAGTTTAGGAAGATCATGCATGAATGGCCCAAAGCACAACACAAAGAAGTAATCTCGAATTCATCGGGGGTTACTTTGTCCCAAAAGATGCACAAAACAGAAGGGAAGTCATTACAAGTAGGCTTGACACATAACCATGCCATTGCAAAGCCAATCAATGTAATTCATGCACAAAAAATCCCTAAGAAGCAGTCACATCACCCAATGTTGAAATATAAGCATCCACTTGACATCATCAAGCAAGAACTGTGCAAAGCCAAGGGGTTTGCAAAGATCAATAAATTGGGCTTCGGTTAACTAATATCCACGTCGAGCTAACAATGTTAAACATAGTGCTTAGTGGGAGGCAACCCAATGGTTTTTATTTTTCATTTATTTTTGTTGGGGTTAAATTTAAATTCCTAGGTATACATGCATTTTATTGTAGTCATAAAAATAAATAAATTAATTAAATTTCATGCATTTTAGTTAAAAAAAATAGATGGGGCTCTGCTTATCTTACTATTACTCTTGCCTCTTAAAATTATTTTTATTGCCTGATTTACTAGTGAATTACCTATTAATCATGTTTGCCATCGTTTTATTCTATGCATGTTTTCAGAGTGTGAGTATGAGTACAAATACCTATGCTTTAGTGTATTATCCTCCATATTTTTGCGCATCATAGTGAATTTGTGCTCTTGAGAACAAGACATAGTTTAAGTTTGGGAGTGCGCATTAAATAAAAATCTTCTTCGATTTCAGGTTTTTCATCCTTTATCTCTCTTTCTCTCTCTCTCTCTCTCTCTCTCTCTCTCTCTCTCTCTCTATATATATATATATATATATATATATATATATATATGGGCATGTCACACATTCATTTATTTACATAGTTATTATTGAAATTCTTTGTTTACATTTATATATCACGAGCTATTTAGGCATTTAGCATTAGATCATAAGCATATAGAACATATATGTATAATTTAGGCTAGATCCATACCATATTTTTGAAAATTTTTACTGACTGACCTATGAAACGAAAAATTCCTCTAGTGTGTACTTTTAAACAGCCTGTGCACATAGTTTATCCAAAATTTGACTTTGACAGAAGTCTTTAGTCTTAGCTAAATTGAGAATCTAAAAACTGAGGAAAAGTAAGGAGTGGAAGCCATAATACAAGTGGAGAGAATTTCCTAAAGACTCTTAAAATAATCAAATCTATCTTGAATAATGCTTATAAATGACTCTAGGAGGTAAATGATGTAGGCCATCATTATTTGAGTTTTAGCCTAAAAGTCCGTCTCAACATTTAGTAATCCTGTGCAGCCAATTTTAAGCCTAAAAGCCTATTTTCTTGTTATGAACCTAAACAATATTTAAACATTTTATCCTTGAAGCATCTCTCAATTGAACTTATTTGTGTGCGTTCATGGTGATGATAATGCTTATTCAGATCATGTGAAAGAAGGAAGGGATATTTTCATTAATATACATATGTTTGCTATTTTGTTTAATTTTTTTAAAAAGAGAGAGAAAAAAAGAAAAAAAAAGAGGTTATATAGTTGCGTAGCATTTTAATATTATTAATGAAAGTTGAGCTTCCTACTTTGATGTGAGTGTATATGTGGGTGCGAATTAGAGTGCATGTGATTAAATAAGTTTGGGGGAGCTATGAAAACAAGGATGAATGTATGAACGAAGAAAAACAAGGGAGTATATAAAGAGGATCAAGCTGTAATGAGAAAATCAAACAAGTGAGGTTGTTATTATTGCTATAAGTGTGCATATTTGAGTTAAAATGAAAAATCCTATCACACTTATATCTACAACCATGCCACATTACAACCTAAAAGAAAGACCACTCATCTTAACTAGAGTTTGACCTTAGTAAAGGATAGATATAGGAGAGGCTTGAGAGGGTCTGCGTACCTAGCTATGAGGAGAGGATTTCTATGAGTGGGATGGTAACAAGAATTCACGTAAAAGGTCTAAGAGGACTGAGATACCGATAGATGATGGACTAAAATTCTAGGCTAAAATTCTAGACAACCAAAATGTCCATATGGACTTGTTAATGAATCACAAACTATAGGAATGGAAAATGGAGGTTCCAATGATGAGTGAAATGAACTTGAGTGTATATGATATGGTTGTTTAAGTTTTAGAAGTGAGTTATTGTTCAGGACAAACAATAGTTTAAGTTTGGGGATATTAATTAGTTGTACACTTTGCATATATTTTGCATTGGTTTAGATAGAAAATAGGATATATATTCATATATATGTGTGTGTGTGTGTACGTAAGTATTTCATACAATTATTGCTTATTATTTACCTATTTAAAGAATTTTAATATGTTTTTATGCATTTGTATTCATCATTTAATGCCTAAGGAAGGATTCTTCTTTGTTTGCAAGTTTAAAATAATTGAGAATAGATATACACAAGGAGGAAATGAAAAAATGGCTTAAAATTGTAGAAATTCGGCAACACGGTGAAGGAAGAATGAAATATGGGCACTAGCAAGACACATTACCACGGTAATGTGGTAGGGAACATAAAAATTGTGATTTTTCCATGATTTCAGCCAAACGATGATACCACAGTTCTGTATCACAGTAGTGCGACAAAGTGAGGCGCACTTCGTGAAGAAATTTGTGATTTTTGGTGTAGCAAACCTACCATGGTCTACGACCATGGTATGTGATTAAGTATGATTTTTAGGGTTTTTCAAGTTGTGTTTTACGAGTTTTAAGTGGACCTATATAAATAGAACATTGTATTAGGTTTTTCATAATTTAGTTATTAGTTTTTATTGTTGTTGGCGGCCAGAGCAAAAGGAGAGAAGAAAAGTAGAGACGAAGATGAAGAATGAGGTCATAGCGAGAGCATGATCTACTATTCATTGGAATCTCTGTTTGGTGATCTCCACATAATGTCTGGCTAAGTATTTTTATTTCTTGGACATAATTTTGGTTGTAAGAACCTTTAGTTTTTAGATTGATTAACTTATCCCGAGGTATTGTTTTATACTTTGTGTGATTACTACTTTTTATTTACTTTCCACAAGTAAATTAATTTCAAATTGTTAAACTGACTCAAGAGAGAGGTTTAACAATTGGATAATCAATGTATAGACCTGGAAGGATCAATTGACTTAGAGGTTGTCGATTCTATAGGAGGTTGCATGTGATTATTGTGTTTGTTGACTCTACAAGAGATTGTCTACGTGGGTACAAATTAGAGTGCATGTTATTAAATAAGTTTGGGGGAGTTGTGAAAATAAGGATGAAGGTATGAACGAAGAAAAATGGAGTATATAAAGAGGATCAAGCTTTAATGAGAAAATTAAACAAGTGAGATTGTTATTATTGCTCTGAGTGTGCATATTTGAGTCAAAATAAAAAATCCTATCACAATTATACCTAGAGTCAGGCCAAAATGGCCCTAGGGACTTGTTGATGAATCACAAACTATAGGAAATGAAAAATGGAGGTTGCAATGACGAATGAAATGAACTTAAGTTTATATGATATGGTTGTTTAAGTTTTAGACGTGAGTCATTGTTCGGGGACGAACAATACTTCATGTTTGGGTGTATTTGTTAGTTGCATAGCATACTAACTAGATTGTATAGACTTTGTACATATTTTGCATCGGTTTAGATAGGAAATGGGATATATTCATATATACGTGTGTGTGTGTTTGTGTAAGTAAGTATTTCATATAATTATTGCTTGTTATTTACCTATTCAAAGAATTTCAATATGTTTGTATGCATTTGTATTCATGATTTAATGCCCGAGGAAGGATTCTTATTTGTTTGTGTAGGTTTAAAATAATTGGAAATAGATATACACAAGTAGGAAATGGAAAAATGGCTTAAAATTGTAGAAATTCGGCAACACAGTGAAGGAAGAATGAAATATGGGCACTGGCAAGACACAGTGCTGCGATAGTGTGGTAGGGAACATACAAATTGTGATTTTTGCATGATTTCGACTAAAAGATGATACCACAGTTTTGCATCATTTTAGTGCGGCAAAGTGAGTAGCACTTCGTGAAGGAATTCGTGATTTTTGGTGTAGCAAAGTTACCATGGTCGTAGACCATGGTATGCGATTAAGTGTGATTTTTAGGGTTTTTCGAGTTGTGTTTTACAAGTTTTAAGTGGACATATATAAATAGAACATTGTATTAGGTTTTTCATAATTTAGTTGTTAGTTTGTATTGTTGTTGACTGTCAGAGCAAAAGGTGAGAAGAAAAATAGAAATGAAGACGGAGAATGAGGTCACAGCGATAGTATGATCTTCAATTTATTGGAATCTCTGTTTTAGTGATCTCTACATAATGTCTAGCTAAGTATTCTTATTTTCAAAATTTTGTCAAATAATTAAAAATAAATAAGTTTAATGAAATTAAATGAAATAAGTTAAGTGAATTAACTTTGAAGATTTTAAGAAATTTTTTGGTCCAATTCTGGGTTGGCAAATGAAAAATAATATGCTGTGAAGATATAATAACATTCAAATTTTAGTGCAAGAATATGTATATATGTAACCTAAGGTATAGGTTAAGCAAGTGGTAATGGCACAAATGTAAGTACCTTACTCTTAGTGTGGGTCGATTGGAACATATGAATTGTAAATTTGGGAGCATAGCAATGTTGGTAATTAAAGTTGATCGCAACGGCTATTTGAATGACATAAATGGTAAATATAGCTGGTGAATGACGGCTAATATGGTTTGAAATTTCGGGCATGGCCCAATATGAAAATTGTGTGGATTGTAGGGGTGGTTTTGTAGCATTTTGATGGGCTAAATCGTAGCTTAATAAGTTAGTAAATGAATATTTGATAAATACATTATATAAATGTAGGGGAGATGCAATATATATATATATATATATATATATATATATATATAATACATTATGATATGTCGTATTTTAATAAATATATTAAAATTACAAGAACTAGCAAAATAATTAAAAAAATAAAAATAAAAGTGTATCCCAAGTTGCCAAGATTAGCAAGTTCTATTTATTTTAGTATATTAGACAAGAAAAACACACACACACACACACACACACACACACACACATATATATTTATATTTATTTATTTATTTATATTATATATGTGCATAGCACGATGGAAACAAAAGTATAAAAATATATATGCTATATTCTGTGCAAATCATGATAAATAGAAATAAAAAAATAGAAAGTAATTTGCATCGACAGAATTTCCAACAAAAGATTACAGAATGTCAAAAAAGAAAAAGAAATATTAAGAATAATAATAATAAAATAAAATAAACACTAAATACTTGATCTTGCTAATTTATAAGCAAGAGCAAAATGGAAAGTTGCCTATGGACTTGCCACCCAAAGTATTTTCATTCCCCAAGACTCTATATAGAGGACCTCTAGTGCTCCCATTCTCTTCATCCCAGAGCAAAAACATACTAGTCCCTCTTAACTCTCTCTATCCTTCTTCTTGGCAACCTACTTAGTTCTTAAGTAATCTTGAACTATTTTTGAGTGCTTTAGCATTTTAATTTAGTGTTCTTGAGTGTTTTTGAGAGTTCTTGAGTGTTTGAAAGTTTTGAAATAACGAAACTCTACCAAATTTCAAAGGCGTGCAAAAGAAATTTACATTTGAGGTGAAAATGATTTTTCAAACCCTTATTCTATTTATTTAGTTTAATAGCATGTTCATGCATCTTTAATTTCAGTGTGGTATGCATATTATGTTTGAATAACATGTTCTTTAAACTAATAAAAAATAAAATTCAGATTTGCATGTATGTCATGGAATAATGTCATGCTTAGATTACACATGTTTAGGTTTTTTTTAAAGCATGATGCATAATAAGTATTTGCTTTCATGTTTTGAATGTTTATATGTTAAATATGTTTAAATTACTTTATTTATTTTTTTAAGTATAATTTATTTATGATTCATGATCATGAGATTTAATGAAAGATGTTGAGATTAAGAACCACATACTGTCACATTAAACACAAGGGTCACTATGGGTGTTCTTTACATGTGATTAGTTCACATGAGTAATATCCCAAAATACTTGAAATATGGGTCAGGCCCCAAGTTTAATAAAACTTGACATAAAAAATGTCTTTTCATTTAAGGGCGGTATTTTGATGAAGAACGTCAAGGGCTTTGAAACCCTTTTAGTTAAATGTACAACTATAAACAAAAATGTTTTTTGGAACGCCTAATGATTTACAAGTATTTGAATTTGAATGTGTTATTAATGCTAAATTAGTAATTTAGTGGTTTAAAAAAGATCCACTCGGCTATGTGCTCACCCTTTCCCTCATATTTTTCAAGAAATTGACTTACATGAAGACCACGAATATTAGTTAAGCTTCTTTATTTCGATAGTTTCTAATTTCTATGTAAGGACATGCTGCCCAAGTTTTGAATTTTTCACTATAATAGTTTTCTTCAAGGTTGAATTATATACTCAAATTTATTAAATTAATAAAGTTTATGAATTTCTTTTATTTCTTGTATTATTACCTTATTAAATTCTTAAATTTGAGTTATGTACTCTTAAATACTATTAAGGCATGAAATAACTGAAATAAAAAGTCAAGTTATGTACTTGTAAAGTAACACTGGCCCAGCCCGCCTTGTGGTAAAATACAAATTGAAAGTCTCAGGGGTTGGGGTGTTACAAGTGTGGTATCAAAGCCTAGACTTTAGGTGCCTTGGGCAAAAAAAACCAAAGAAAGTTAAACCTAAACATGTGTTGATTAGGCTAGAAATAGAAAGTCAAACATTAATTGCTTGACAAGAATTAGAAATTCAATTAGAGTTTTACATTGAATTGAATTGAAACATTAATGCCCTGCTTTCTATTTTTGAAAATTGAAAATTGTTTTAATAAGTGTTTCCAAAAAGGAAAAATATGTTTTGAAATGATTTGTTAGATATAAAGACTACAAGTTGAACTGATCGTAGGTAAGCTTTGTCTCAAGTAAAGCTAAACATTAAAAGGGAGGTGGGTTATCCCACCTTAGAAACCGCGGTTGCTAAGTAGACTTTGGTCTCGCTGCCCAATCTAGAGGTTGTCCCACCAGCTTGTACGAATAGTCTGAGTTGAAGAACACCTTTACTTTCTATAAAAGAAAATTAGAAGGTGGAAAATCAAGGCAAGAAACTGATTATAAGTCGAAAAAGATGCCAAAGGTGGTGTTTAGACCAAAAATAGGTCGTGAATCAACCAGATTGAACCTTAGGTCCAGATTAAAGACCCTAGGTAGAAACATGGTGTAGCTAGGGGTGGCACAGTAGATCAAAAGCATAAATCTTTAGGACATAGGCTAGAGACTGAAGCTTGTGTGAAAATAGAAAATTGTTTGATTAAGACACAAGATCGGGAAGCTTCTATATCATTCAATTTCTATGTAGTAAGGGATGCATAGGAATTCGGCGTTATGGGGGAAGCCTAGACTCATAGAATGATGGACCATGTGTGGTGAATGATCGGTAACATTGGTAAAATAGGTTTCTCTATGCTCGCTAGTATGGGAGGGTGGACTATAGTAGGCTCGAGAACCTTAGTTATTGAGCAATTTGCAAAATTGTTTGGGTGCGGCTCTATTCTTGAGAAAGCCTAAGTGGAAAGGGTAGAGTGTTATGGAACACTTGAACCTGAAAGCTTAGTTGGAAGCTTGAAACCTTGTTGTGTTAGCTTGATTGTATGATTGTGTTATATGCATGCTTTACTACTTATTTGCTTTAAGACCAAATCCTATACCCATGCATGAAAAGAACCTAGAAGAAAAACCTTTAAGCCACTAAACAAATCAAGGACCTAGAAACAAGAATCTAGAGTCATGATAGTATAAACATTTGACGAGGAAAATATTGACAAGGTGTTAAATTTATAGATGATGGTTGGAACAAGAAGGTACCCTACTCGATCAACCACCTGTGATGAAATCGAGCCATAGGAACAAGGATTGCATACTGGAATAGAGGCATGGATGGAGGCCATGATGAATGAGATGTCGCAAGTTCTTTAGGATAAACTATTGAGGGTACTTCCATAGATAATCCCTCAGGTGGTTCCTCAACCTCAAGTATCTAAGCCCATCCAAGTTCAATAGCCAACATCAGTTGCCCAAGATCTCGAATGTCAAAGGTCCCAGGAGGGTTTAGAGGATGAGAAACAGAGAAAGATGCCGATAGAGCTATAGAAGCTCCACTCTCCTTCATTTGATGGTACTAAGCATTGCATTTCGGCAGACCACTGGTACCAAGAGATGGAGGAAATTCTCAATGTACTAAAGCTAGCTGGGTCAAGACGGGTGGCACTAGCCATGCACCACTTCAAAGGACCAGCCAGAAGTTGGTGGTGAATGATGAGGATGGGTCCTAATATAGATATTGATGCTATGCGCTAGGAGAACTTCACAAAGATCTTTTATGAAAATATTTTTCTAGAAGCAACTTTGATCAACCTACATGAAGACTTTGTTCGACTAAATCAGACGGACATGACCGTAGCTAAATATGAGAGGAAGTTCATAGAGCTGGCCAAATTCTCACCAAATTTGATTAAGGAGAAGAAAAGAAAGGCCAATCGATTCGCACAGGGTCTCAAGATGGAGATACAAAAGATAGTGAAAACTTTGGGCCAAAAAACTTACAAAGACGTTGTAGAAAAGGCCCTAACTCTGGAACAAGAACAAAACTTGGAACAAAGGTTGAGAAGGAAGAATAAGAGTCACGGGAATGAAAATAATTAAGGGGCTCAAAAGAAAAGTAAGAATGGTGGGAATGCACCACAGAGGTAGGGGCAGAATAAAGATGAGTCAAGGGAGCAAGCAAAAAGACAAGGGTTGTGCTATATGTGCTGGCAAAGAGGCCATATAGCAAGAAATTGCTTGACTGCACCAGCTCAGGCTCCCCAACAACATCATAACACTTAGGGAGGAGGTCAGAACAGTCATCCTCAAGTCAAGCAATAGTAACAGAACACCAATCTGGGCAAAACCAGGGATATGGTCGGAACTAGGCCAGAATGTTTGCTATTGAGACTTAAGAAGACCTAGTCCCTGCATTAGAAGGTACGTTCCTATTATTCAATGTTGCTGTAAAACTATTGTTTGACTCGGGTGCCTCAAAATCATTTATTTTTGAGAAATTAGCTTGGGTTACAACTTGTGACAAAAACACTACCCATGACTTTGAATGTGTCCACACCAATAGGGACCACTGTGACTTCAAAAAGAATGTGTAGTTGTGACCTAAGGTTTGGGGATAAACACTTAACGATTGATCTATGTACTTTACCTTTCTATGGCTATGATGTAATCTTAGGGATGGATTGGTTAGACTAGTACCAAGCCCAAATAGATTGTCCTAAGAGATGAGTGACCATAACCCTACCTTTTAGGGAAACCTATAGAATGAATGGGGATATGCAGCGACTACCGAGGAGTCTAACCTTAGCCATGATGAACTGCTTAAGGCAGAAGAATGAGTTTGAGGAACTCTCAGAAGAAGAACCTATTGAATTAAAGAAAATCCAAAACCTAGAGGTGGTTAGTGAGTACGACGATGTGTTTTCAGATGACTTACTTGGACTACCACCTGCTAGAAAATTAGAATTCAAGATTGAACTTCACCCTGGAACCAACCCTATAACCATACCTCCTTATAGAATGGCATAAGTAGAACTAAATGAGTTGAAGTTTCAACTCGATGAGCTCCAAGAGAAAGGCTTTATCAGGCCAAGTGAGTCACCTTGGGGAGCTCCTATAGTGTTCGTGAAGAAGAAAGATGGTTCCATGAGACTATGTGTCGACTACCGGAAGCTAAACCAAGCTATAGTAAAGAATAAGTACCCTCTACCGAGGATTGATGACCTATTCGATCAATTGAGAGGAGCAACTCATTTCTCAAAGATTGATCTTAGGTCGGTTTATCATCAGTTGAGAATCAAGGAGTCCGACATATACAAGACGGTTGTTAGAACAAGATACGAATACTTTAAGTTCACCGTGATGCCCTTTGGTTTGACCAATGCCCCAAAAGCATTCATGGATTTAATGAACTGAGTGTTTAGACAATATCTTGACAAGTTTGTAGTGGTACTCGTGGACAACATCCTGATTTACTCAAAGACAAAAGCTGAACACTTGGAACACTTGCAATTAGTGTTAGAAACCCTCAGAAGGCACCAATTATATGCCAAGTTTAGCAAATGTAAATTCTAGATGGAGACGGTCAAGTTCCTTGGCCATGCAATATTAGAGAAAGACATCTCTGTAGATCCAGATAAGGTGGACATTGTCATGAATCGCAAGCAGCCAAAGACAATTATAGAGATCAGGTACTTCTTAGGCCTGGCTGGGTACTATAGAAGGTTCATCCAAGATTTCTCTAAACTAGTAGAACCTATGACCAGGCTAACCAAGAAGAGAGTTAAGTTTAATTGGGATGAGAAGCATGAACAATCATTCCAAGAATTGAAGAAGAGATCAACTACGACCCCTATCCTAGTTACTCCAACCCATGGTGTTACCTTTACCCTTTATACTGATGTATCACTAAGTGGACTGGGAGTAGTATTGATGCAAGTAAGACAAGTAGTCGCGTATGCCTCACGACAACTGAAGGTCCATTAGAAGAACTACCCTACTCACGACCTAGAGTTAGCAGCCATTGTATTTGCCCTAAAGATTTGGAGACACTACCTTTCTGGGGAAAAATTTAATCTGCTTTCAGATCACAAGAGATTGAAATATATCTACACCTAGAAGGAGTTGAACCTCAGGCAACGGAGATAGATAAAATTCTTGAAAAACTACGATTTATAGCTACACTACCATCCAGGGAAGGCTGATGTAGTAGCTGATGCCTTGAGTAGGAAGTTCAACAAACAGGAGGAAGAGAAAGGCCAGATGTACTAGTTGATTGATAACTTTAGGCTGAGTGTGACTCTAAATGAAAAACCAGCCTACCTCTACACTATGGATGAACAAAGGCAAGACAAATGGCTTACTAGTCTGATCAAAAGAGTTACTCAGGGCAAGCATGCTGAATTCAGGTTAGATACTAAGAATATCCTAAGGTTTGGGGAAAGGATATGTGTACCTAAGAATGGACAGAATAAGTAGACCATACTGGATGAGGCTCATAAGACCAAGTATACGATGCATCCATGTGGAAATAAGATGTACCAGAACCTTAGAAAGGTTTACTGGTGGAGAGGGATAAAGAGAGACGTGGCTAAGCATATCTCTAAATGCTTAACTTGTCAACAAATAAAAGAAAAACACTGAAAAGCTTTGAGATTGTTACAACCACTCCCTATCCCTGAAAGGAAGTGGGATAACATTGCCATGGATTTTGTTAGTGGTTTGCCCAGGAATCAGAAAGGGGAATATACTATTTGGGTAATTATCGATCGTCTCATCAACGTGGCTCATTTCCTGCCAATCAGATCAACAAACCAAGTCAGTAAGCTACGAGAACTATATGTGAAAGAGATAGTAAGGCTGCATGATGTGCCCAAGTCGATAGTATCTAACCGAGACTCTCGCTTCACTTCTCGATTCTGGCAGAGCCTACAAAAGGAGTTGGGCACTCAACTTACCATGAGCACTACTTTTCATCCTTAGATAGATGGGTAGTCTAAGAGATTTATCCAAACCTTAGAAAATATGTTGAGATCTTGTGTTTTGGACTTTAAAGGAAATTGGAGTGAGCAAGTACCTGCACTTAGCAAAATTTGTCTATAACAATAGTTATCAGAAAAGTATCAAGATGGCTCCATATGAGGCTCTTTATGGAAGGCCCTGTAGATTATCAACTTGTTGGGCCGAACTTGAAGATCATGCTCTTATTTGGCCAGACTTGGTGGAAAAAAATGAACAACCAAGTCAAACTAATACGAAAGAGGTTGGCTATAGGTCAGAGTTGTCAGAAGAGCTATGCTGACAAGAAAAGGAGACCCCTTGAGTGCTTTAGTATTTTAATTTAGTGTTCTTGAGTGTTTTTGAGTGTTCAAAAGTTTTGGAGTAATAAAACTCTGCCGGATTTCAGATGCATGCAAAAGAAATTAACTTCTGAGGTGGAAGTGACTTCTCAAACTCCTATTCTATTTATTTATGTAATGCCATGTTCATACATGTTTAATTTTAGTTTGATATGCATATTATGTTTGAATAGCATGTTCTTTAAAAAAAATTCAGATTTGCTTTTATGTCATGGAATCATGTCATGCTTAGATTATACATGTTTAGGTTTCTTTTAAAGCATGATACTGACTAAGTGTTTGCTTTCATGTTTTGAATGTTTATATGTTAAACATGTTTAAATTATTTTGATTTATTTTCTTGAGTATAATTTATTTATGATTCATGATCATGAGATTTAATGAAAGATGTTAAGATTAAGAATCACGTACTGTCACAGTGAACATGAGGGTCACTATGGGTGTTGTTTACTTGTGATTAGTTCACATGAGTGATGTCCCAAAATACTTAGAACATGGGTTAGGCCCTAAGTCCAATGAAACTTGACATATAATGTTTTCTCACTCAAGGGAGGTATTTTGATAAAGAACATCAAGGGTTTTGAAACCCTTTCAGTTAAATGTACAACTATAAACAAAAATGTTGTTTGAAATGCCTAATGATTTACAAGTGTTTAAATTTGAATATGTTATTAATGCTAAATTAGTAATTTAGTAGTTTAAAAAAGATCAACTGGGTTATGTGCTCACCCTTTCCCTCATATTTTTCAGGAAATTGATTTGCATGAAGACCATGAATATTAGTTATGTTTTTTAATTTAGAAAGTTTTTAATTTCTACGTTAGGATATGTTGCCCAAGTTTTGAATTTTTCAATGTAATAGTTTTCTTCAAGGTTGAATTATGTACTCAACTTTATTAAATTAATAAAGTTCAAGAATTTATTTTATTTCTTGTATTATTGCCCTATTAAGTTCCTAAATTTGAGTTATGTACCATTAAATACTATTAAGGCATAAAATAATTGAAATAAAAAGTCAAGTTGTATACTCGTAAAGTAACATTGGCCCGACCCATCTTGTGGTAAAGTCCAAATCTAAAGTCTTGCGGATTGGGGTGTTAAAGGCTAATTATTTTTACTTCTAGGATGTAATTTTCATTGTAAGAACCTTTAATTTTTAGTTTGATTAATCTATATTGAGGTATTGTTTTATACTTTGTGTGATTAATATTTTTTATTTACTGGCCACAAATAAATTGATTTCAGATTGTTAAACTAACTCACGAGAGAGGTTTAACAATTGTATAATCAATGTATAGACCTAGAAGGATCAATTGACTTAGAGGTTGTTGATTCTATAAGAGGTTGCGTGAGATTATTGCGTTTGTTGATTCCATAGGAGGTTGTATATGTGGGTACAAATTAGAGTGTAGGTGATTAAATAAGTTTTGGGGAGCTATAAAAACAAGGATGAAGGTATGAACGGAGAAAAACAAAGGAGTATATAAAGAGGATCAAGCTACAATAAGAAAATCAATAAAGTGAGATTGTTACTATTGCTATGAGTGTACATATGTTAGTAAAAAAAAAATCTTATCACACGTATACCTAGACTAGGCCAAATTACAACCTAAAAGAAAGACCACTTATCTTAACTAGAATTTGACTTGAGTAAAAGACGGACATAGGAGAGGCTTGAGAGGGTCTATGTACCTAGGTATGAGGACAGGATTTCTATAAGTGGAATGGTAACTAAAATTCACGTTCAAGGTCTAGGAGGACTGAGATACTGATAAATGAGAGGGTGAGCTTCGATATGAATGGAGGATGGACTAAAATTCTAGACAACTAGAATGGCCCTAGGGAGTTGTTCATGAATCACAAACTATAAGAATGGAAAATGGAGGTCACAATGATGAGTGAAATGAACTTAAGTGTATATGGTATGGTTGTTTAAGTTTTAGAAGTGAGTCATTGTTCGAGAACGAACAATAGTTTAAGTTTGGGGGTATTTGTTAGCTGGATAACATACTAACTAGATTGTATATACTTTGCAAATATTTTGAATCAGTTTAGACAAGAAATAAGATATATTCATATATGTATATGTGTGTGTGTGTACGTAAGTATTTTATACAATTATTGCTTGTTATTTACCTATTTAAAGAATTTCAATATGTTTTAATGCATTTGTATTCCTGATTTAATGCTCGATGAAGGATTCTTTTTTGTTGGTGCAGGCTTAGAATAATTGGGAATAGATGTACACAAAGAGAAAATGAAAAAATGGCTTCAAATTGCAGAAATTTAGTAACACGGTGAAGGAAGAATAAAATATGGTCACCGGCAAGACACTACCACAGTAGTGCGATAAGGGACATAAAGATTATGATTTTTGTAGGATTTCGGCCAAACAATGATACCACGGTTTTGCATCATGGTAGTGCAGCAAAGTGAGGAGCACTTCGTGAAGAAATTCGTGATTTTTGGTGTAGCAAACCTATGATGGTCATAGACCATCGTAGTGCGATTAAGTGTGATTTTCAGTGTTTTTCAAGTTCTGTTTTATGAGTTTTAAGTGGACCTATATAAATTGAACATTGTATTAGGTCTCTCATAATTGAATTTCTAGCTTTTGTTGTTGTCGACGGCCAGAGCAAAAGGAGGGAATAAAAGTGGACACGAAGATGAAGAACGAGGTCATAGCGAGAGTACGATCTGCTATTCATTGGAATCTCTGTTTGGTGATCTCCACATAATGTCTGGCTAAGTATTTTTAATTCTAGGACGTAATTTTAATTGTAAGAACCTTTAGTTTTTAGTTTGATTAACTGTAATACCCCAGAATTTTGTCAAATAATTTAAAATAAATAAAATAAGTCAAATAAATTAATTTCAAAGATTTTAAGAAATTTTGGGTGCAAATGGTGAGTTGGCACATGAAAAA